>SJYC01004553.1:4008-14324 GCA_006408675.1 Madoqua kirkii | reverse complement strand
GCCAAGAAAACATCTTTGATTACGATTAAAAGGAACAATCTCAAATAGACCAAGATCCAATTTCGGGTCATTTCTTGGTGAACATAATCTGCCATAATCTCTTCGATCCCTTCATTTATGTGCCAGAATAAAGAGAGATTTGGTAGGAAAGTGGAAGAGACTTTTTTGTATATGATAATCAAAGGGAGTGGGAAAGCTGCAGTAATTCTTTGGAAAAGCCCGGTTCTCTTTATCTTCGAGCTTTCATTCCTCAATCCACTGTTTCGTTCCTTCATATACCTCCCCACCAATAGATAGAGACAAATGGGAATAACCGAACCACGTCTACAAAATGCCAGTACCATGCAGCTGCTTCAAAGCCAACGTGATGCTCCTTGGTCAGATGACCAAGATATTGGCGAATACCACATATGATCAAGAAAAGAGTACCTATAATCACATGAAAACCATGAAAGCCAGTTGCTAAGAAAAAGGTAGAACCATAAATACTATCCGAAATAGTGAAGGGTGCTTGAAAATATTCCATTCCTTGAAAGCCAGTGAATACTAGAGCCAGTGAAACGGTAGCTACTAAAGCGTAAACTGCTCGTTTTTCCTTCCCCGCGAGTATAGCATGATGAGCCCAAGTTACGGCAGCTCCGGATGAAAGGAGAATAGGGGTATTAAGAAATGGGATTTCCCGAGGATCTAAAACCCCAATCCCTTTTGGGGGCCAAATACCTCCGATCTCTACCGTAGGGCCAAAGAAGAATGAGAAGAAGCCCGAAAAAAAGCAAAAAGGAACATAACCTCCGATACGATGAACGGAATAGAACCATATCGAGGTCCTAATTGTACGACTTTGGTATGATGTCCCTCCAACGTGGATTCACGTAGAACATCGCGCCACCATACAAACATGGTATATACGATAAATATGAGGCCCAAACTGAGAAGTGTTGCACCCCCTTGAAATGGGTGCATGTACATCACACCTCCTACGGTGGTTGCCAAAGCTCCGAGTGAACCCGAAATAGGCCATGGACTTGGATCTACCAAATGATAAGAATGCCTCTGAGATTCAATCATAAACCACTTTGACTCGGTTGTATGTCAACCTCCCCTTCACCCCCACCCCCAAAAGTGGTAAAGAAGTATTTTGGGTCTAATTATCTTTCTATCTGACAGGACGGAAGGGATGGTTCTTTCATTGCATTGATAGAAGTCTAACTAGAATCTCTCTATTACTTTGAGAAGAGAATCGTTGGTTTGACCAACGAACTACGTGGGAGAAAGAAAGCATGGAAGAGAGAGAGATGCATAAAAGTACTTATGTACTCTTACACCGACCGGGATTGTCATTCCAGTCAAGGGTTCTTCTTATCTTCTCTTCTGGATTAGAAGAGTCGAAAGGTTTTCCTCCGCCCCGTCCATGTCCATCTTGGACGTGACTTTGGTGATCCCTTACTGAATTGAAGATGGAATTGGTCGCGGGGCATTCCTCCTTATTTTGATTTTTGGACCCCACTTCCTTTTCCATCTGTTTTTCCAAGGAGAATTTCTCACCGACGGGACGGTATGAGCGTGAAAGTCGCTTTCCACCGCTTGGCGCGTTTCTCCGGCCTCTTGGCCCTTCCCTAGATGGCCTCCTCTCTCTTCCAAATTTTGTTGAAGGAGCTCCTCCTCACGCTGGTCCAAGCCTGAGGTCGATGCGCCTGAAGGTACGTTGGAGGGTTGCTCCGCTGCAGGATTGGCAGCTGGTTGACCTCCTGCGGGATCCTGCATGTGCAAAGTAGACCCTCCCAGGCCCGAAACCAGACAAAGAAGAAGAATGAGGGCCCAAGAAGTCTAAAAAAGAGGAAGCGGAACGATCTTCCGAGTAGCATGGATTGGAGTTTGACTAATATAGGCTGATACTCCAGCTGCGGACAGAGAGCATAGCCTAGGGTGAGTAGGCCAAGAACCAAGAAGAGAACGAGAAAAATTCAAAACATTACAAAGTCTTACCAAAATTGGATTTCCTCTTCGTGCCATATGCGCCTTATTTTGACTTTTTCTCCTTTTTTCTTCCCGCTTTAATATTTTTTCTTGAAAGTCTTCGTTTCCGTGTAGAAGCAAACTCTCCAAATTTATGACCAACTTTTCCTTCAGTGATCTTAGAACGAACAGGACTTTTTCCATTGTAAATTCGTACGGAGCGATTAACGAATTCCGGCAAAATAGAAGATCTACGTGACCAAATTTTCCTGTTCAAAAGAGGGTCTGTCTTCTTCTTCATTCTCAACAGGAATGCATCAACAAAACTGCCCTTCCATATAGATCGTCGTGGCATGAACTCAGAATTTCTTCGATTCGCTTCCGTCCCTACGGAACGCTAGCTCCTACTCCTACTCCTCCTTCATCCTCGTTGGTCCTTCGTTCTTTGCTTTTCAAGAGCCGAGTCTGTAAAAGCTCTAAATCTCTTTCTCTTACGCAATATCTCCATTTTAGTCGAAGACTGACTACAATTAATTCACGGAACACTTTCTATATATCCCTTTTAAGTCTCAATCACAGACAGAGCATTTTCGATCTTAGCCGATCTAAGGTTGCTTAACCGAAAACAGGCTCTCCGGCTCCATTTCGGTGCACTATTGGAGAGCTCACTGGGCCCGCCGCTCTCTCAATCGAAAAAAAACTATCAAGATTGGTTGGCCTACTGATATATTCCTTTCTTTACGTAATTTCTTGTTTTGTTGTCAATCAATCTTCATCAAGACAGTTGACCAAGTCGAAACCTACAGCTCAAGTCTTCCGAACCAATCCACGAATTTTATCTGATAGCCATTGGAAACCTTCTAACTATTATCATATAAAATGCTATTAGGGGAATCCTTCCAGCGTACTCTTGTTGGTGCACACTCTGGACTTGTCGATCGTTATTCTATATGATGAGTGATTGATTGAATTGCTAGTCTGTCAGTGAGAGAAGTGAGAACTTCGAGAAAGTCCCGCCCAAAGAGCTTAGCCAAGAGTGGACCAGGCCATATGGCGGTCCCGCAAAGCCGGTCACCGGGAGCAAAGATCCTTCTCAATTGTTTCACTGCAGATAGCAAGCATCCAAAACTCGGAAATAGTTTCATCAGTAAGTTCCTCCCCGCTTCAAGAGACCGAAGAAGGTTCAACTAGCGCTTAGAGTTCGGTGCGAGGATCAACTCCGTACCCTTCCTTCAGATAGTTACCGCTTTGCACGAGATGAGACAGTGTAGATAGATCCGGATAAGAAGGCAAAGATCACATTCCTTATAACTAAGACTGGTAATTGCCTCAATGAGGCGGATAAGGCGCAACAACCTAAAAGGCGGACTAAGATAAGTTATTCAGCTAGGGAATGCGTTAAAGAGCCGTTATGTAGCATCTGAGAACAAGAAAGCAGACATGCACACGAAAAGACTTGCAACAGTAAGGTAAGGCTTGACTTTCCCCGCCACTCCGTCAAATAGGCTTAATGCCTTACTCTAAAGGAGGAATCCGAAAGAATCAATCATCTGGAAACAGATATTTTATAGATGCATGGGATCTTCCTTTATCGACACGACAGCAAGACAAGAGCAGAGCAGGGAAGGACTGGTATTGCCTGTTGGTTGAGGAAGAGAATAGAAGAGAATGAGAGACTGAACACAAAGGCAATCTAGACCAAGAGGCTGGACCAAGAAGCTCGTGCCAGAAGTGCCGCCCAATAGCCAGTTGCCTGGCTTAGATTCCAGAATAGGCACTCTGAAATCTAGACCTTTCTCTGCTATGAGATCATACAGTTTCCACAGCAGTCCAAAACGGACTAGCTCAGGATCAACTAAGTGACTCGCCAATCGCGATTAACGACTGGAGCATCGAAGAAGTCTTGGTCTTGGATGGTAACCGTCGGACTCCATGCAATCACGTAGTACCATCGACAGTAGGTGAGCCATTGTCTGACCCATGATCGAAGAAGAGTTCTTTCAAGAACATCTTCAGTGCTTCCCTTAATAACTTCACTAGGAAGCACCTTGAGTTCCTTAGGGAACATCTCCTTCCTCAAATAATCTATGAGCACACCGCGAAGGTATGGATTCAAAGGTCGGCCTACAGGTATCACTTCTTTTAGGTATTCTTCCTAGCAGCGTATATGCGACTGATTCTATTTCTAATGCTTCGTTCGGTTATGTCCTGTCCAGTCAATTCTAGTCGTTCGTTAATCGGATGAAGGACCGAAACCTGCGGTACCCGGATCTGGTGATCAACTCATTGCTTTGATTCCCATTCCAGTCTATCTGGCTTGAAGCGCCAACTCTCGTTGCCAGCTGGTTGAATGGATCATAGAAGGTACAAGATGTGCTTCCATTCCTTTACCTATTTCTGTGCTTTTAGCAGCTTCTGTGCTTATTTACCAATCTGTGCTTGTTTACTTTTGATTTGAGTCATATAATGCCCTAGGCCTTCGATGAGACGAAGTTGTCCCTGAAATTCCACCCGGGTCGATAGCTCTAAAAAGTTCCGACTCTCTCTCTATATGCAAAAATATGAATCACCTACTCGGTACGCCCCTTCTGGCACAACACCCCCACTCACAAGAGCACACCACTTCTGGGGCGATTGATCGATTCCCCCGTTGACTCAAATTCTTCCTTCCCGAGGGATACAAAAACCATAATAATGGAATCGTCGAGCACTATAATCCGACGGACCGACCTAGTGATAGAAAGAGCAGCTCGCAATTCGTAACTGGCGAGCGATCGATTGGGGATCGATTGAGTGCCTTATTAGAAAAGGCCGGGCCGATGGGTAGAAAAAATATCTATCAGTACTCGCGATCTGGATAGTACCCAAGTCACTCATAAGCCTCTAGCTGACGCGCATGTCGGCTTTGAATTTGCTAAACGCGGTAATGGCACCCCTATAAAGCTTGAGTCCCGTCGTATGATAGCTACGTTAGTGAATTTCACCACTCGATCTTTCTTTCTTCAGAACGAGGTCCAAAGAAGTCCTCTTCTTGGTAACTAAGAAGTGGGTCTTCTTAGCTTTAGCTTGCCAATCGATGGACGGAAAGGAGATCCTGTTCTATATCCCAGGGTCCTCTTTAATCCGAAGAATGGAAAGAGGGCTGGCTTGACTCTAGTTCCGTCTCACAAGATATAAGACCAAGTGTTGGCACCCTCCAACTGAGACAGTTATAATTTGACAATCGTGTCGCGATCAGTCTTTTGGTCATAGGCAACCTTATGAGCACAGACCCAATAAGAGGTCTTACTGAGCGTGGACGGAGAGGAAACGAATCTGGTACAATCTTGACACATAAGGAAGATTGAGCATATAGCATATATATAAGAATAATAGAATAGAGTCCAAAAATAGCATATCGTAATTGAGCTCCGTGCGCAAGGTTCTTGACTCGCATCAGGATATAATACTTTTTATTAATATTTATTATTAGGGGCGCATGCATGATCTTTAGTAGACTTTACACTCCTCAATCAGGAAAGAGAACGAAAGGACTCCATGGATTGGCATCTAGATAGAACCTGGATTCACTCCTCTATCCATATTAAGGAAGAGATCGGCGGAACCTAATCTTTACAGACAAGTAGAAAGCTAGGGTTCTGAAGACGGTGACCTTGAATCTGGCCTATCTTACCAATCCGTCTATAGAAGAGTTCACTCTCTCTTAACCAAAACCCCATGGCGCTGCTTTGCTCCTATCCATTGATTTCAAGCTCCAGCGTGAACAGCAATAGCATATTCTTCGGTCCAGGTAGGGTTCATTTTCATTCCGGTGATTATTTATCCCTTGCTTTTAAGCCAATCCTCACATCTAACTGTAAGTGCTTTTACATTATTGATATTTCTTCTTTTCCGGTTTGGCATGCGCAATCAACTGTTGAGATGGAAAAATCTTGCCTTAGCTCTCTGTGCTCCTTCTTTCAGACATCTCCGTCAATATGGTGAATCCCGAACAGCGGTAACCTAAAGGTTATGCTTTATTGATATTCTCCATATTATACTACTATTGAATAAATTCACTGTAGCAAACCCTTTTACAATCGTACTTGACTTTACTATCCTTTAGCAAAATCACTCCGAAAGCCTTCTTCATTTAGTTATGGGTTCACCCAGCTAGATCTTAACCGTAAGGGCGAGGAGCAAAGACAACAGATAGCAGCACCAGCACTCTTGCGGGCGAAAGAGCAGGCATGCGAGGCCTGGGAGAATGTTGTTCTTTCTTTACCCGCTCCGATTTTGTATAACCTCAAGTAAGTATTACTCTCAATTCCTGTTATACTTTTTAGACTTTTATTTATTTTATTAAATAAAAAAAAAGAAAGAAAAGATTAAATAAGAGAGAGATCGACTAGCAACTTCTGTAAGTCAACAGCTATGCCTATCTCTTCTCTTTCACCAACTCTATCCTAGTTGCTTATTCTATCTGTCAGCTAGACAAGTAGAAGCTATGATTGGAAGCTAGCAGTATAGACTTGTTTCCTATTGGATTAAACTAATCTAACTCGGAAATGCCACATTGCTTAACACATGCAAGTCGTAGAACTACTTTACTCCCTGAGTCTAGATCTCCGATTCCAACCCTGTTTTAGTGCATCTTTTACTTGACAGCTGCATCGAAAAAGTAATGTGCTTGTGAATTCATTCTTGGTGTAATAGTAACTATTACTCTACAATGATTGTTTACAGGTGCTTTACATCGCTCCCCCTCTCCCTCTTGATCGACAACTACGGGATAAACCAATTTGATTTGAAAGAAAACAGTGGATAACGGCCAATCAATGTGGCGGAGGAAAAAGGATTCCCTTTACGGCATACGAAACTTGAATGTTTCCAACTTCCAAACAAACCCGTGAAGTGAAGGTTGTTGGAAAAGTAAAGGATTGTTAGTCCAGTTAGCTCGCACACTGGAAAAGAAAATCCTTATGTCTATTCAAGTAGTGGAAATTCCTGATAGCTACGCCCCCTGGCTTGTGTTGCTTAACGCTACACATGCGACTCGAAGGAATAAGAGATGCGTCCTCATTCAACAACACCAGCCCTGACTTTACTGGTGGGTGAAGGAGAGAGGGAGTTATTCCTTTCTTCGATCTTTTACCTCGAGCTCTTCTTGCTTGAGTTGAAAGCTGATGAAACTACTACTAACTTCCCTTGAGCCCAGTATTCATTCTTTAAAGCCACAAGCCGGGAACTCTATTATTGTTCCCACTCCGAAAGCCCTAATTACTTCTTATTCTTGCATTATCTGGTCTTCAATCCCCTTCGTTTGAACCCAGGAGTGAAATCAGATAGGAAGGAAGAAGTAAAGCGACGAAAAGGTGTGAAGGAAAAATTCATTACCTACTCATCAGTCTTCTCCTTTGAACTCATACGTAAGTAAGCAGGGAAAGACATATCGGATTCATTTCCACGAAAACAAAAGCAAGGCTGGAGTCACTCTAACTCGTACTGGACATTAGGAATCGGATTGGAGCTCCAATCCTTCTCTTTCACGCCACGGGTTAGGTGGGTCTCCCCCTATACTCTAAGGGTTTACTTTGCATGATTACAAATGGCCTATAATCCCGGGATTTCCTAAAACCATAGGTATAGTTCCGGCTCACTCAAACTTCACTATTGGCTGTAAGAGCTAGCCACAAAAGTACGAGCATCAGGTAATTATGAAGCAAAAACAGAACAGAAGACCTTGTGATTCAATTGTATTATCAATATCTTAACGTGAACATCATATACATATAGTCTATGATGACTACTAGAAGAAGAGTATCCAAAAAGGGAAATTAAATGACTGGGTCGTAGGGCTTATCGTTTCAAAGTCAATTTCTCTTTCTCCTGAACTAAAAGATGTTCTTGTTGGGAGCATGTACAATTACAGGGTGTAATCCAACCAATCCAAATGCTCGGGAAGGAGAAAGTCCAGGTAAGGCCTAACTGCTGCTATAGATTTATTATCCTAAAAATCTAATTGACTAGAAAAGCAGATTCAGATGAATATATACTACTAGCTTACTCATCCGAAAGAGAGAAAGGAATAAAGAGAGTGGATGTAATTCAAGGACGTAACATAGAAGAAGTAGGCGGATCCAGAAAAGCATCCTTTTGCCTTTAGTGCTTGGTAGGAGAAGCTTAGCGCATATGCTAGAATTAGAATCACGCGTAATGAAGCGCTTGTCTTACTTATCTAAAACATACAAAAAACCTGCTACAAATGAGCGGCGGAACGAGATCCGTCGAAAGACGAGACTCAGATCGGAGATAAAGAGGCCCTTTCTTTATCTACTATTCATTTTTTGATGATTTTTTATATTCCGCAGCCTTTAACACATAATGGAATTGCTCCTTCTATGCCTCCTCATCTGTCTCGCCTGCCGAATCCTTAGCTTAGCCTGCAGCCTTTATTCCGACAGCAGGGCATTCATTCGTGAAACCCGGTCTTGCATCTGATCTTTTTTCTTCCTTTCCCTAATGCCTAAGCCTAATCATGCTTTTCACATGCAATTCAATGGTTCCTCTACTGCCCCTGCTTCCTTTGCCGCTGCATCTCTTCTCGTAACCGGTGTTCTTGTTACAGTAAGCGCTGCAATTGAATGAGATAATTCGCAGTAATTGATTCACGAAGCCGCTCTTTCAAAGTCACTATATCTATCATAATAGAAGCAAGGCTAGGATGAATGAATTAGCTAACGAATTTTTTTAAGGGTTAATAAGGTTTTCCTATTGGCTACTCCGCGCTCTCTTTGACCACGACTCACGGATTAGCTGGGAATCTTCTTGCTTCTTGCCAGTTAGCTCTCCATGGCAGTTACTGATTAAATTCTTTCGTATGGGTAGGCTCATGGCGGTATTAGCCACTCCTCCTACCAAGCGACCTCAGCAGATTCGGTTGTGTGAACTGTTTATTAAGAAGGGAAGGCTTTCATTCACCTTGCGTCTGTGAGAGCTAACTAGTTACTTTCTTACCTTGCTTACTTTTTTTTGGCCCTATAGTATAGGAGCTATAGAATTGAATTAGTGAATCTTCCCTTGCTTGAAGGCATTCGGCTTTGGGCTCGAACGAAGAAGAAGATCGGGTGTTTTAAGCACTGGTTGCGACATCAGATTAGACTTCACCAGGACGATTTCGACTTCAGTTCAAATGAAGCTTCGCAGCACACTTCAGGATCGAGAAAGGGAACGTCAAATAAGGCGTTCGAGAGGATTGTGTTCACACACTCTCCTACCGGTCTGCCGAAGAAAGACGTTACAATGGCACTTTGAAGTGAAAGAGGCCACCGTCTTGAGCCCGAAAGGATCGAGACGGAATAGGATAAGCGCGCCGCCTACCTTACCTTGGCCTTGTAATGCTTACCGCTTTAGACTAGAGGTAAAGAAAAAGCCATTACACCTCACTAAGGGGTGCGGGGGATGGGAACACACCTGAAAGACTGGCTAAAAGCGATTCATCAAATTCGAAGGCAAAAGGCGATACGGAAATTGTCCTACAAGCGCTATCCCATAACCTACATCGACCACTTTAGAAATACGTGCTGGGCGGGAAGACTAAGATCGAATTGGATTTCGGGACTAGGGTAAATAGGTAATCGACTCCTTTTCATACAACAATATGCCAACCGGGCTTACTATACGGAATATAAGACCTCAAGGCAAAGCCAATTTCCCCGAAAGCTTGGAAAGCGGGAAAGCATTCCACCTTACAACAATACTCGCGCAGGAAAGAAAGCAAACTAAGTCCTCTCTTAGGGTGACGAGGGACAAAGCAGCAACCAAAAAGCATTGAACCTTAGCCGACTTCGAGCACTTCGAAAGAGACTAGGCGCTGACCGATAGGATTCGAAGGAGTAGGCGATGACTCAAAGGTTAAACAAAAGTTTTATGCATTAGGGGGAGGACCCCCTGAAAGTTAAGCCGAAGGAAAGAATCCGAGGGGAAGAGCCAGTGATGGCCTACTGTCCTTTATCTCTACACCGAACCGGGTTACAAAACTACCTTTCCATCTTCATTGACCGAGTAGCTGGACAAAGAACAAAGGAAGGGTACCATCCCTCTTTGGAGAAACCTTTCTTTTGTTCAAGGGGTACCCCCTATGTAGGTAGTTTTTTACTATCATGGAATGGGGAGAGAAAGAGAAGATCAAGAGTTTCGAACAAGCACGCAAGTCTGAAAGCAAGAGTTGAAAGCAATCGAAGTTCAAACTTTTCCCGTGGAAGGACAGGAAAGAGGAAAGCCTCCTTATCAAGGAGCTGTATCCATTATACAATCACCGGGCTTTGACAAAGAAAGTCCGGGTGTAAAGCATCCACCGAGAAAGGATTTTAAGATAGTGA
>SJYC01004552.1:0-17462 GCA_006408675.1 Madoqua kirkii | reverse complement strand
AGTAGGGAAAAACACTAGACCATTTAGGTATGACCTAAATCAAATCCCTTATGATTATATAGTGGATATGAGAAATAGATGTAAGGGACTAGATCTGATAGACAGATGAACTATGGACAAAGGTTAGTGACATTGTCCAGGAGACAGGGATCAAGACCATCCCCAGGAAAAAGAAATGCGAAAAAGCAAAATGGCTATCTGAGGAGGCCTCACAAATAGCTGTGAAAAGAAGGGAAACAAAAAGCAAAGGAGAAAAGGAAAGATATATGCATCTGACTGCAGAGTTCCAAAGAATAGCAAGGAGCGATAAGAAAGCCTTCCTCAGGGGTCAATGCAAAGAAATAGAAGAAAACAACAGAATGGGAAAGACTAGAGATCTCGTCAATAAAATCAGAAAGACCAAGGGAACATTTCATGCAAAGATGGGCTCAGTAAAGGACAGAAATGGTATGGACCTAACAGAAGCAGAAGATATTAAGAAGATGTGGCAAGAATACACAGAAGAATTGTACAAAAAAGATCTTCATGACCCAGATAATCATGATGATGTGATCATTCACCTAGAGCCAGATATCCTGGAATGCGAAGTCAAGTGGGCCTTAGAAAGCATCACTACAAACCATGCTAGTGGAGGTGATGGAATTCCAGTTAAGCTATTTCAAATCCTGAAGGATGATGCTGTGAAAAACCTTAAGCAGTTCCTTAAGCAGATTTTTTACAAAAAGAAATCACTTAAAATCTTCCCAAACCTCTGCTCACACTGTAAATTAATTAAACAATTCTATAATGTTTGAGGATAGGTTAATTTCAATTTTGTAATACTTTTGTCCTAAAGTTTTCAGGTCACACTATTATTTTGGAGATTTGCTGACTACTAGTATCCTTTGAAAGGGAATGAAGTCTTTGAAACAGATATAATCCTTAATAGTTCAGCTGGTCAATGTGACCAAGAAATATATTCTATTTTTCAACAGTCAGTGGAAAAAAATATTCAAGACAAGAGGATATCAAAGGTTTCAAGTGTTTAAATGTTGGTGTTTCTGCTTCACTTATGGTGACACATTAGGTTATTGATAGGTAAATTTAGGATAAGAGGCGTCTACAAAAAGAAGTTTGGTGGGATGGGGGGAGAAAGAAAGAAATAGAAAACTTCTAGGCCCTATGCAGCAAAAAGCTTTAAGAAAATAATGGAGGAAACAGCAGAATGATTTGACATTCCCAGTAAAGTGATTACTATAAACTATGGAAAACTAAATATGACTTTAAGACTTTTTCATGAAAATGTTGCTATTACAGACACATCACATGTTGAATATGATATTGGCTTTGGCTTTTCAAAAAATTTGTATTTGGAAAAGGAGCAACTTTTCCTCCCATTCTACATCCTATTTGTAAATATGAGCAACTGATGTAACATTTTCTTGCTTCTTTCTTGTTATTTGAAGGCAGAGAGTTTGAGAATTACTCAACCATTATCACTGAACACTTCTCAGTGTTTTAAAATGTAAAATGATTTATTTTTCCTTAATTTATTTTTCCTTATATGTACCCTTTCTAAAACTGAAAATTCTCCAGCATCAAATAGAACAATCATGAATATTTTTGCCTGATGTCCCACTCCATGTGATACTTTTTTCCTGCATAAACCTGTATAGGTATAATTTCAAATCGTACTTGAGTTTTAAGCAGATCTAGTTCTTCTTTAGAATAAAGCTGTAAAGGAGATTAAATTGCAGCAGGCATGGTGAAACCAGAGTATCAAAAATGTTGAAGGAAGAGAATAAGATTTTATCATCATCTACATTTGAAAATCTGAGAATAACTTGAGATAGGCAGTAGGAATTATTTGAGACTTGAATTGGTCATAAAATTGACCCAGTTTTCTCAGAATCTTTTTTTGACACAGGACTCACTAGTTCTTTCAACAAAAATCTATTGAATGAACATTATCGAACAGTTGCTGTAAGAGACACTAGAAATAAAATGACCAATTAAAACAGATATGGCTCCCAGTTTCAAGGAATTAATAACCTAGTTGGAGAGAAAGACATCACATTATTACAATTATACAGTGTATTCAAAGTAAAGGAATATGATTCCATAAAGCATGTAAGAAAGGATTCTATGTTATACAGTGTTACTTGAAAACTAGGTTCACCTCTTGGTCTCTTGAGACAAAAGACACAACTCAACCGAAGAACTAGAGAAGGAAAGATTTGTGGCTTGCATCAAGTAAAGAGAATACCACGAATCTTTCCTGAGTCAATATCACCCAAATAGCAAAACGGGAGGTTTTAAGCTAAAAGGCACATACATATCGTAAGAGGCTTAGGTCATCAACACATCCTTCCCCAGGGTATCTGCCCAATCTAGGGGTCAAGCCCATGTCTCCTGATTGGCAGGCAGATTCCTACCACTAAGCCACCTCAATATCCTTTAGGTTCCAGTTGATCTGGTAGTTGAGCCCTTCAAGCTGATCTTTATCATTGAAACAGAACCAGGACTGTTTAATATACTGTCATTACTATTGTTACTTCTCTTGTCTGATAATAGTCCTTTGTTTCTGCATTCTTTTGTCCCATAAGGTGATTAATTACAGAGGGCTGTTCAAGGACAAACATTGTGGCCAGGCTTAGATCACAGAACAGCTTAGGTCCAAAATGGCTTCACTTATGTTAAGAAAGCCAGACCTGGTTCTCTTACTCTGGGGACCCTCTAACCTTCTTGGCTGTGGTAGAAAGGCCTTCTGAGGAAGCAATATTTAAGCCAAATGAAGGAGACAGAAATGGTGAATAGATAAAGGAGGGCACAGAACAGGTATGTGCAAATGGCTTCTAGTAGGAGAATGAAAGTTGGATGGATTTGGGAACTTGCTTTATAACTTTATGTGGCACCACAAATCGAATGAGCAAAGAGAGTATTATTTAATTTAGGGTCTACATGCAAATTATAGCCCTTACTACAAATCTAGCCCGTCTGCCTGATTTTGCACAAAATGTTTTTATTGGATCTCAGCTACTCCCTTTTATTTATATATTATTTATGGCTGCTTTGGTGCTACCACATTAGAGTTGAGGATCATTTTGTCTCAAAAATCAAGATATTTACTTTCTGGCACTTTGCAAAAAATTGCTGACTCCTGGCTTACTAGACAGTGTTAAAGAAACTAATTTTTACACCTGATGTACAAAGGTGACTCACAGGTGTGTCAATGGTACCAGAATAATGTAGTAAACTTTTGTGTCTTAGGCATGAAAAAGATTCCTTAGCAGCCGAATAAATTATAACCAAAAGCAAATTGGATGTTTTCGACTCTACCAAGCTGAAATGTTCCACTCAAAAAGTATCCCTCTGGAATTCCCTGATGGTCCAGTGGTTAGGACTTGGCACTTTCACTGCTGTGGGCACGGGTTCAATCCCTGGAAACTAAGATCTCACTAGCCATGTGGTATTCTCCCCTCCAAACAGTGCCCAAAGTATTCTTCAGAGAAATTATCAGATGTATGACTCACTGGAAAAGATGCTACAATTTCTACAATCAATAAGAGACTTATGTAGAAATGCGCAGGAAACTCCTTCAAGGAAAACACCAATATCTGATACAAAAATGAGCGAAAGATATGAATTAGCAATTCACACAAAAAAGAAATCTGTATGGGTAAAAAGTCTATGAAGATACGCTTAAACTCAGTAAAAAGAGAAACACAGTTACAGTAAAAACCCCTATTGCGAACATTAGAAAATAGTAAAATACCAAGTGTCTGCAAGGATGTGGAGAGTCAGGGATGTGTACAGAAGTGCACTGAGTGTTGTAGCTATTCCAAAAAGCAGTATGTTTGCTGAAATTATAACCCAGCCTTTATGCTCTATAAGCCTGCAGCACCACTTGGAGCATACATCCCAGAAGAATGATGGCATTTTCTATGAAGGAAGAAGCTTAAAGATGCTCACTACATTGTTGCTTATAGTGCTGAAGAACTGGAGGTACCACAGTTGTCTGTCACTCTGTCCCTAGAAGAATACATAAGAAAAGAGAAGGGATATGTATTGAAATGCTGTACAATAGTAAAAACATAGTGTTGAATGAAAAGTAAGGTCAAGAAATATTTATAGATATCCCCGGAGGAGAGCATGGCAATCCATTACAGCATTCTTGCCTGGAGGATCCCATGGACAGAGGAGTCTGGTAGGCTATGGTCCATAGAGTTGCAGAGTTGGGCACAACTAAAGCAACTTAGCGCGCACACACACATATATATATTTGTTGTTGTTTAGTCACTAAGTCATGTCCGACTCTTTGAGACCTCATGGACTGTAGCCTACCAGGCACCTCTGTCCATGGGATTCTCCAGGCAAGAATACTGGAATGGATTGCCATTTCCCTCTCCAGGGGATCTTCCAGACCCAGGGAAAGAACTCCCATCTCCTGCACTGACACATAGATCCTTTACAGATGAGCCACTAAGAAAGCATATATATATTTGTATAGATTTCCCATTTTATGATGATTAAAAACATTTTTCAAACATATTAGAAGCAGAGAGAAAAATAAGAGACCAAGCATGAAGGGGAAAATAACATATAAAATAGTGAGGCTTCCCACAAAATGATGACAGCATATTATAAGGTAAAGCATGTTATTTACTCAGCTTCCCACACTAGAGGTACAGTGTCACTTTCTGAAAAGTCACTCTGGTTACTTTGCAACATGCAGATGAATAGGGGGCAAAAGAAGACACAGGAACAAGGTAAGAGTGAGATAAGAGAATGGCAATGAAAGACTAGAGGAAGTGTGTGGCACACTTCCAAAGGACACAGTGTAAGGATTTAGGATTTGAAGGAGAAGAGAGATGCTTCAGTCTGAGGTTAAATATAGCTTCCCAGAGATACTGGTATTGTAGGACCAGTGCTGGAGAACTGTGCTGGAGAACTGTCACTTTGGCCAGGGACTAGGGCATATAAGGAAGAAAAGTGTAAAGTTCTACTGTTCAAGAGGACATAGATCACTAGGCCTGGGGACCTAAGATCAACCCATGTAATCACTGCTAGAAAAGCGGATCACAATCAAAATGAACCATCATGTTCTGCTGAGCTTATTATATATCAGGTCCTCTGCCAGTGCTTTACACCAGGGGCTCCCAGCCTCTGGGATCTAATGCCTGATGATATGAGATGGATCTGATGTAACAAAATAGAAATGAAGTGCAAAATAAATGTAATGCACATGAATCATCCTGAAATCACCCTTCCCTCCCACCCCTCCAACCCCTGTCCATGGAAAAGCTAGCTTCCACTTACACGAAACTGGTCCTTGGTGCCAAAAAGGTCGAGGATCACTGCTTTACACTATCTCACTTAATCATCACAATTACTTTCTAAGGTAGTATTATTATACTTACTAACAAAGAAGACAGATTAATTAGCCAGCCCAAGGAATTTTAGACACCTTTTTTCATATTTACCCTTCTAGAGCTCTTAGCAGGTTATGAAGAGCTACAGGAATACTGCTAACACTTTTGAGTAGGTTCTGCCACATTTTAAAATGGTATGATCTTGTGTGTGTGTGTGTGTGTGTGTGTGTGTGTGTGTGTGTGTGTGTGTGTGCATGGGCTGGGGTAAGGTAAAAGATTTCTAAAGATGCTGGTTTCTGAGTCTCTATCAGGCTTACACGTGTCTTACACTCCTTGCAAGTTCAGATGCCAGTGTATGAACAGCCATGAACATCTAAGTTTGCAAAAAAAAAAAAAAAAAAAAAGGCCTTTATGAACTTAAGTTTCTCCCATGTCTATTCATGGCTTGATAGCTCATTTATTTTTGTGTTGTTATTGTTCAGTCCCTAAGTCGTGCCCAATTTTTTGTGATCCCATGGACTGCAGCATGCCAGCGTTCCCTGTCCTTCACAATTCCCAGAGTTTGCTCAGATTTATGTCCATTGAGTCAGTGATGATAATAATGATTTCTGTCGCTCTCATCTTTTGCCTTCAATCTTTCTCACCTTAGGGTCTATTTCAACAAGTTGGCTCTTCCCATCAGGTGGCCAAAGTATTGAAGCTCCAGCTTCAGCATCAATCCTCCCAATAAATATTCAGGGTTGATTACTTTTAGGATTGACTGGTTTGATCTTGCTGTCCAAGCGACTCTTAAGTGTCGTCTTTAGCACCACAGTTGGAAGACATCAATTCTTTGGCACTCAGCCTCTTTATAGTGAGAAAGAAATAGGCAAAACACAGAAAGTTTTTAGGGTAGGAAAACTATTCTGTATGATACTACAAAGGGAGATAGGTGTTAATATACATTTGTCAAACCTTAATCTACCTTTGTCAAATATTCATAGAATATACAGGGCTTCCCCAATGGCACAGTGGTTAAGAGTCCGCCTGCAATGCAGGAGACTTATGGGTTCAAAGATCCTGGAGGAGCAAATGACAACCCACTCCAGTATTCTTCCCTGGAAAAATACCATGGACAGAGGAGTCAGTAGCCCAGTCCATAGGATCACAAAGAATCAGACATGACCGAGTAAGCACATACACCATGCAATACCAAGAGTGAATCATAATGTAAAGTATGTACTTGGTGTGATGAAAAAGTGTCAGTGCAGGTTCATTAGTCATAACAAATGCATCTCTCGAGTGGAAGGTGTTGATAATGGGGGAGGCTATGCATGTGTAGGAGCAGGGTACATGGAAACTTTCTCTTCTTTCTGCTCAATTTTGTTATGAATTAAAACTGCTCTCCAAAATAAAATCTGTTTTAAAATGCCCCCCCCCAAATGACCTTTGCAAAGAGCCCATGTATCAGGAAATATTTATGTTTCAGTGTAAAGTTTTTATTGTCAATCATTCTTTGAAGAATAGTTTTTAACTTTAAAAATTTTTAGTAAAGCAACTCTTCATATAGAATTATATTTTTAAAAATGCCCAAAGTAAAAACAGAGCTCTTACTACTGAAAGGGTGTCTGAGAGAACAGAGTCCAGCTCTTTGTTTTTTCTTTCCCTTTATTCTTATTCTAAAGCACCTTTGCTGAATCCGTGGTGCTCTGAGAAGAAAAGAAGTTCTTCTATGGATTAAGAGATAATATCAACAAACACTTTTTACTAACCTCAAAAGGAACGTACAGGTGGCTGTGTCAAATCTCACCAGTAAAAGAATTAATAGATAAGTAGAAAAAGAAAGCATGCTTGAATGTTCTTACACCCTTGGTAAATTCTATTTCTAATCATGTCCCTCAAATCATAAAATATAAAGAGCTATCTTTTGTCCATTTAGAATTCAAAACATCTGAATAAAAATAAATGAACAAGTTTTAATATTCAGATATAGCTGACAAAGAGAAAATAGGAAAATTGTTTTTAAACAATGGAGACAACGTTTATATAAAACACTTAAAAATATAAAGAAGGGATCACAGCAATAGAAAAATGATTAATGTTTAAAATTACTTAAAAAAGAAATGCACATAAAATCATAAGAAAATCTTAGAATTTACTAATGACCAAATACATGAAAATTAAAACACTGAGATATATTTTCTCTTACACAGGCAAAGAGTAAAAGAATTGTTAATACTTAGAGAAATAGGCATTCTTACACACTGCTGATCATGACTGAGTCACTAACACTTTGACTTTTCATACAGTACTAATGGGGATATTAATTTGTACAATCTGTCTGGAAGGAAATGTGTTGATATGTGGGTGCGTGTTCAGTTGCTCAGTCATGTCCAACTCTTTGCAGTTCCATGGACTGTAGCCTTCTAGGCTCCTCTGTCCATAGGATTTTCTAGGGAATAATACAGGAATGAGTTGCCTTCTCTTTTCAATGGGATTTTCCTGACCCAGAGATCAACTCACGTCTCCTACATTGGCAGGAGGATTTTACCACTGAGCCACCTGTGTATCAGAACATATATTGTGCATTCTTGTTGCTCAAAAGTCTCACCTCTAGGAATGTACCCAAAAGAGAGAAACAAGCATGGTGAACAAAATGCATGTAAGAGTGGTCATTGCAATCCCTCACACTCGAATTTCACAAGAAATACCTAGGTCAGTTGCATATTCTTCTTTCAAGTCTTGTTTTATACACTAGATTCAGGAAGAGAAATTGCTTCAAACCTTTAGGAAGACATTTTAAGTTATAAGTAGTTTGTACAAAAATTTTGAAAGAGTTTTAAAACATCAAATAAGCTTGATCAAAACATCATTTTCTTCATTCTGGTATCTTAAAGTCCCCACCCCATCCCTATGGAGATGAAAGAGAGCAAATACACACTATTGCCAGCGTGTAGAGAATAAGACATTTCAATTTTTTTCCTAATATGAGATCAGACTAAGGGGTGCAATGATCACATCCATAATATTTAGGTCTTCTAGTGGACACACCCATCACAATGTCCTATCTTAGTAGTTATATTACACACGAGTGTGTGATGGGAATCTATACAGAGCAAACATGTATCAAACTATTTGCTTTAGTTTGTCTTAATTCAAGCCATTTGCCTTATCCTTTTCAGCTTAGCCCACAGATTTTGGACACAGTATTTTCAAGGGTTGGTTATCTTATATTTCAAATTCTAGGAAGTCATCTCATCTCATTCTCTTTTTGGTGTTTAGTGAAAAAATTTTCTTACTTTCCAGTTTCTCTACCTTTGTAACTGGGGAGACACCACCAGCATGACTCACTGGGGTGTGGTGACAGTTATTTTTTTCTTAATTAGTCAAAATGTACAATGTGCTAATTACTTGATGCACAAGGAAGAAAAATCATTATATAAAAATCAGATTCAAGTGGTTTTAGCATATTAGGGTATATATTTTTATTTAAATGCAGAGAGCATCTGAATGTTAAATAAGCCACAAAATATGTTCTTGGTGAAACTAATTAACACTACAACCATGAGCACAATTCCCTTATGGGTTAATTTCTCAATGAAACTCAAAGATACTTTTTACCTACTATAATGCTCCTTCTGCCAAGGTTAAGAGAAAGATATCAGCATAATTGGAGCATATGAGTCTATATTAACCTGATTTAGTTTGGGGAATCAAAGATTTGCACAAGGAAGGAATTCATAATAATTAGGGTGTAAAACATGCAAGCATAGGGTCTTAAACACAGCATGAATTAATTATTCAGTGTTGTTCAGTCCATTTGGACTTATAAATTACAAAAGGTCACAGAGAGAAGATTGTAACCCTTATTCCCTTTCCAGTCTAATAGCCTAAGATTTCTTAAGCCTCGGTCCTTGCAGAGCATGGGCAAGCATATTTTAAACTGTGAAATAATAATATACAAAGAAAAAAATAGGTAGATACATAAAACACAGGTGGGGGCAAAGAAAAACCATGTACCCTTTTTAGGTAATCCTAGAAATCAAGAATGCTCAAATTTCACATATCACTATATTAGTTTTCACTTTTTTGGTAATCTGTATTATAATTAATGTTGTTTGACTAATGATTTCATTGAAAAAAAATTGGTATAGTCCTTCCTTGGTGAGGCAAGTCTCAGAAAATTGATGATTTCATGATTGATATGTATAATTTGTATTGCGAAAAAAAACCCCACAAACTAACAAAAATAAACTTGGAAAATGTGGTAGACTGAATAATGGCCCGCACAGAATATCCACAACCTGAGAATATTTTACTTTATATGGCAGAAGGAAACTTCACATATGTGATTAATTAAGAAACTTAAAGTGGAGAGATTACTCTAGAACATCCAGATGGCCCATTATAATCCCCAAGAGTTCTTATGAGAGTCAAGAGGGCCAAATTCAGAGACAAGAACACAAAATGATGGAAACAGATGTGGAAAAGGTGATGAGATATGGGACAAGGATGGAAAGAATGTGAGCAGCCTCTAGACCCTGGAAAAGGCAAAGAACTGATCGTTTTCTAGAGTCTCCAGGAAAAAATACAGCCCCGACAACACTTTTTAAATTTTAACCCAGAATGACTGATTTTGGTTCTGATCTACAGAAGTGTATGATAATCAATTTGTGTTAATTTAAACCACTACATTGGTAGGAATTTGCTGGAGCATCAATGGGAAACTAATGTTAAAAACTATAAGAAGTCCACAAGACACAATACATCCCCTACTACCTGACTGTATTAGTGTATAATGTATGATATCAGTCCCCCAGCCTCCACAAAGTAATCAATGTGAATATTAGAACTAGAAGAAGATTTGAGCATTTCTTAAGGGTCCATGTCTTTGTTATTAGAGAAATATTGAAACTAAACACATCATTTCCCCCCTACAGCTAGCATTAATTTAATTCAAATCAACACAAAGATATAAAGAACTTTTTAGAGCAATGTGGTCTACTGAATTACAGTTGAGGATAAAACCATAAAAAACATGTTTTTCTCTCTTTAGGCTGCTTTTAGTTTAGAAGAGATAAATGCAAAATCCATGTAGAATAGGAATGACATGTGAGATTTGTATTTAAATAAAGTGCTGAGAGTTTACAGATTACAAGGTCCAATTTTACAGAGAAAAGACAGCATTAGATATTGCAAGATATGGTGATGCAGTAAGAAAGAAGCAAGTAAAAAGACTAAAGATGATGAAAACCAGATTACAGGTGGCTGAAAACTGAGTGAGGAAGTGCTGACAGTGTAAAAGCATTATTGTTTCAAAAAGTTTTGTTAAACCTTTACAAAATTCTTTATTGTGGATTCTATTCAGCCTATGAATGTGCTTGACCCTCTCCCAATTTTTAAACCCCACTCTCTTCTCCCCCAACACCTCAGGTATAATCTTGTATTTCCATTCCAACCATAGGCAGCCTTTTTGAGAGACTAGAAAACAATTGGTGCCACCAATTTCTTAATTTTCATTTTCTCTGAAATCCATAGTAAATCTGGTTTTCAGTCCAGTCATAACCTATAACTGTCCCAGCCAAAAGTCAGTCCACATTTAGTGGATAGATTTATGTCCTCGACATACTGGGGTTAATCAAGAGTTAGTCTTGATTTCTCTCCTCCCCGTCTCTTCCTTCTGGCTTTTCCGGATCTCTTCTACTTTCTTTGTTTCATTCTTTGGCTCATTATTTTGCCCTTATTTCCTGCTCACTCAACTTACTTTTTCAGTCACTCAGTCATGTCTGATTCTGTGACACTGCGGACTGTAGCCTGAAAGGCTCCTCTGTTCATGGGATTTTCCAGACAAGAATACTGGAGTGGGTTGCCATTTGCTCCTCCAGGGGGTCTTCCTGACCCAGGGATTGAACTCACATTTCCTGTGTCTCTTGCATTGGCATGAGGCTTCTTTACCACTGTGCCACCTGGGAAGCCACTTACTTTGGATGATCTCAAAACCACCATGTGGCAGATACTGTAAACTTCCCTAGTTCCATGTCTTATGGGTACCGTAATTCATTCTTTGGCTTCTCTGTGCTTTACTCTTAATGGTTGTCATTTCCATCCTTCTTCAAAGGACTTTCTGAAGACTACTGGAAATGCTTTGCCCTTTGCAGAGATCTGAAAGTACCTGATGGTATATGTACCCTTGGTGGAAGACTATAACTAAGACTGACTGACACAGAAATAAGACAATCTGGCTTCCTTGTCTTTCTGTGAAACAAATGCTGAAGTATTGTTTAAGCTTCAAAACTTAAGGGAGAAAACTCAGTACTTTGCCTAAAATTGAGCTCTTCTTCTGTGCCTTTCCCTTCCATCCTGTCTCACTGTTTCTCTCTCTGTCATGCTAATTTTATTTTTTCCTAGAAGCACTTTTTCAATAAATCACTTGCTCATGAATTTATCTGCTTCTGGGGAAAATTCCCTAAGACATTCCACATGCTATTGATTGTACATTCTATATTATGCTAACCCCTAGTAAGTATCTTTAGTTCTAATCTCTTCACTGAAGAAAGCTTCATACTGCTGCTGCTGCTAAGTCACTTCAGTCCTGTCCGACTCTGTGCGGCCCCATAGATGGCAGTCCACCAGGCTACCCCATCCCTGGGATTCTCCAGGCAAGAACACTGGAGTGGGTTGCCATTTCTTTCTCCATGCTACATGAAATTTATTCTATTATTGCATAGACTTAATGTTCCAGGCACTTGGAATATAGTAGTAAACAAACAGACAAAAAAGATATTTAATTTTATGGAACTTCTACTTGTTAAAAACAAAAAGAAAAGAGACTTCAAGTGGAGTCACTTTGCTAAGCCCACATCACCAAACCAATATTTAATACCTATCTTAATTGCAGCTTCAGCTTCCCCCAGGAATGTAATCTTAATGAGTCAGTTTCTTGGTCAGAATTGGTGAGATAATCCATTAGATAGACCCTTGCCATTCTCCAAAGGAAGGTGACTTTACCTGAGATAATTCACTCTTTGCTAATAATTTCCATATCTTGTCTCCTCCTGCACATAAAAGTCTTGCATTTTGTACAGCTCTTTGGAGCTTCTTTATTGCTAGATGGAATGCTGCCCTGTTCATGAATAATCATTAATTAGAGACAATTAGATCTTTATGTTTGTTCAGTCAAAAATTTTTAGCATATCTTATTGAGGGAAGATAGATAATAAACAATAATCATAACAGATAAAGAAGTAGTGGAGTTTAGTGTAAGGAGATGAGTACAATATAGAAACATACGAGTAGGAAAAGAAATCAAGAGTGTGTGTTTGGGGTGAGCTGCCACTGGGGAAACTTGGAATGTAGTTAAGAATAAGCTATATGGATATATGGGGAAAGATCACTCCAGGCAGAGAGAACAACCAGAATAAAGGCTCTTTCTAGAAGATTTTATATGATCTATCAGGCAGCATAGCTGAATCAAGGTAAGTATGGCACCTTGTAAGATGCAAGGTGAGAGAGGTCATGAAGGCCAGGTAGGCCCTTGAAGACCATTGCAAGGACATTGGCTTTTACTCTTAGTAAAATACAGAACTATCGCAAGGGGATCGGTATCACATTATGTTGAAAATAGAAGATGGTCAATAAGTATAAGAAGCAATGAGAGCAGTTGGGAGACAACTGCAGTACCACAGAGGAGAGAGAATGGTGGCTCAACCAACTTGGCAGTAGAAGGGGTGGCATGAAATGGTTGGATTCTGGTTGTAGTTTAAAGTTAGAACCAATAGGATTTCATCAGAGGTTGGATGCAGGATGTGAGAGAAGAATAAACAGACTTTAAGTTTTTGGCCTGAATGAATCAAAAGACTGAGTTGCCATCAATTAATATGGGAAAGGTGAAACAAGTTGAAGCAGACCCAGTTTGAAATACCTGTCAGACAGCTGCATGGAGATGTCAAGAGGGCGATGTATATGTGAGTACAACCAAGGACTGAGATCTGAGGTCTAGAGGAGAGGTATACTAGCCAAGGAGATTGACAGGAAGCAAGAGAAGCAGAGGAGGAGCAGGAAAACAAACAAACCACCAAAACAACAAAAACCCGAAAAGTATTCGGGAAGCCAAGTAAAACAGATACGTCAAAGAGGAGAGAGTGATCTACCGAATCAAAAGCTGCTAACAGGTCAAGTAAGATGAAGGTTAAATGTTTACCATTGGATTTAGGAACATGAAGCTTATTGATGACTTGAAGAGATCACTTTTGGTAAATTGATAGAGATGAAAAACCTGATTGGAGTGAGTTTGAGAGAAGCTGGGGAGAGAAGAAACAGAAAACATTATATCTTTTATAAGTAGATAATTATCTTACAAAGGACTATTCCCAATTCTTCCCTCCTGTCTTTTGTGACATTTCTATCTTTCATTTCAATGATATAACAACGTATATTGTAATCACTCCTTATGTTATTACCACTATTACTTTTAAAAGTTATCCTTTAGGTCGATTAAAAAGAAGAAATATAAAATTTTTTATCTTACCTTTGTTTATTCCTCTTCAGACACTCTTTCTCTATGTAGATCCAAGTTTCTGACCTATATCACTTTTCTTTTGTGCAAAGAACTCATTTTAACATGTTTTGCAGGGAAAGTTAGCTGGCAATGAATTCTTTTAGTTTTTATTTGTCTGAGAAAGGTTTTATCACTTCTCATTTGAAAAATAATTTCACTGGGTAAAGAATTCCATGTTGTTTTTCTGTTTCTCTCAATATTTAATTATCTTTTGTTTGCATTCTATCTGATAAGAAATCATTTTCCTCTATAAGTAAGGTTTGTTTCACTTTGTTTTGTTTGTTTTTGCTCTAGTTTCTTTCTAGAATTTTCCTTTTGTCTTTGGTTTTCTTAAAATTGAGCACAGTAATCCAAAATGTGGTTCTGATTTATTTGTTTTAGAATTTATCATGGTGATGGTGATTGGTGGTTTAGTTGCTAAGTCATGTCTGACTATTGTGACCCCATAGACTGTGGCCTGCCAGGCTCCTTTGTTCAGGGAATTTCCCAGACAAGAATATTGGAGTGATTACTATTTCCTTCTCCAGGGAATCTTCCCAATGTCCCTATGGACTGAACCTGGGCCTCATGCATTTGTAGGCAGATTCTATACCGACTGAGCCACCAGGGAAGCCAGCATTTATCATGCTTGTAATATGAGATTCTCGGCTCTGTAGTTTGGTACTGTACTTGACTGTTATTTCAGTAATATTTTTTTGTTGTTCTCTCTTTTCTCTCATGTATTGCGATTATATGTATGGTACACCTTTTGAAATTGTCCCACATTTCTTAAGTGTCTGGTCAGTTGTTTGTGTTTTAACTTTCTTTTTATTTTTTTCTCTTTGCATGTCAGTTAGGAGAGTTTTTATTGCCTTTTCTTCAGGCTCACTGATTCTTTTTTGGTTGTGTCAAGAATACTGATGTGCTTACCAAATACATTCTTCATTTCTCTTATA
Organism: Madoqua kirkii; assembly: GCA_006408675.1. Taxonomy (NCBI): domain Eukaryota; kingdom Metazoa; phylum Chordata; class Mammalia; order Artiodactyla; family Bovidae; genus Madoqua; species Madoqua kirkii. The sequence goes on along the minus strand of SJYC01004552.1, from coordinate 2,640 downwards.
GTATTTTATTTTCTTTTTTTCTTAGCATTTTATTTTGATTCTTTTTTAGTGTTTCCATCTCTCTGCTTATATCATCCATATGTGTTTGCACATTTCCACTTGTTTCACTTGATGCTTTAACATAGTAATAAGAGTTATTTTAAATTTTCTAACTGATAATTCCAGATATAGGTAATATCTGAGTCTGGTTCTGATGATTGCTTTGTCTCTTCAGACTGCATTTTTTTCTTGCTTCATGGCATGCCTTCTAAATTCTTTCATTAAAAAAAATGTATCTAGTAATAGAAATTAAGGGAATTAAACTTTTAGTATTGGGATTTGTGCTAATCTGACTATAACTTGGTTTTTGTTTCTTATTTGCTGCAGAGGCTTTAAATTCCTCTAGTGACCTTGTTTCCACCTACACTCAAACCCCCATCCACAATCTGTCTTTATTTTTTAGTTTTCCTGAGTGTTTTTCCTCAGTGAGAGTGTGTGCTTAGTACCTTTTTCAGCTGTTATCTACTGTTTTTATATTAGAGCCCATTTGTTGTGATGTTAAAGTGTGTGTGGCAGGGGCAGTGAGGATGTTATACTCTTTAGACTCAGTCTTTTAGTTGGTTTGTGTCTTGGGCTGAAATCTTTAAAACTGTTTATCCCATACTATGGATTTTGGGGAGGGGTGGTTCATCCTTCCCCGTAATCTTTTTCTTTGCTGTAGAGTACTAAATTTATTTTCTTAAAGATCTAACCAATATTTAAAAAAAAATTTTCTTCCATTAGGTGAGCCAGAAGGCTATAAGAGACAGGACTGGAAGGAATGGCTTTCTTCTAACTGGAATAAGGCTTTGAAAAAGTATCTTCTCTTGGACATAGGCTTTTGCTATGAAGAAAGCTCTGGGTGCATTTTGCAATGATTATACGTCTTCTCTTCTGGCCAGAGCCACAAGGGAATCTTTCTCAGATCTTCCCAGTGAGAACCTGGTGGAATCCCTGGAGGTAAAAGACAAGAAAATGTAAGAGTTCCTCTTGACTGCAGCCCCTAGGAGTTTCTCACTAGCATGCTGGTTCAAACTCAACCTTTAAATATTTACAAAAAATTGTAAGTATTCCTATCTGTTTGTGGCTTCTGAAGCTTCTGCTTCCAGATAAGCAGAACTCAGCCATGTCTTTTTGGATGAATTCCTCTCCAAACTTTAAAGTGGTGATTTGCCCTGCAATTCTCTGGTGTGTCCAAGTTTTTATCAGAAGCCAATTATCACACAGTTGCACTCATCTCACATGCAAAGTAATGCTCAAAATCCTCCAAGCCAGGCTTCAACAGTATGTGAACCGTGAACATCCAGATGTTCAAGCTGGATTTAGAAAAGGCAAAGGAACCAGAGATCAAATTACCAGTATCTGTTGGATCATCAAAAAAGAAAGCGAGTTCCAGAAAATCATCTACTTCTGCTTTATTGACTACTCCAAAGCCTTTGACTGTGTGGATCACAGCAAACTGGAAAATTCTGAAAGAGATGGGAATACCAGATTGCCTGACCTGCCTCCTGAGAAATCTGTATGCAGGTCAAGAAGCAACAGTTAGAATTGGACATGGAACAATAGACTGGTTCCAAATCAGGAAAAGAGCATGTCAAGGCTGTATATTGTCACCCTGCTTATTTAAATAAGATCACCATCTGCAGTGAATTAGCCAGTCCCATCACTTCATGGCAAATAGATGGGGAAACAGTGAAAGCCTTTATTTTTTGAAAGGATCCAAAATCACTGTGGATGGTGACTGCAGCCATGAAATTAAAAGATGCTTGCTCCTTGGAAGAAAAGCTATGACAAACCTAGACAGCATATTAAAAAGCAGAGACATTGCTGACAAGGGTCCATCTAGTCAAAGCTATGGTTTTTCCAGTAGTCATGTATGGATGTGAGAGTTGGACTGTGAAGTAAGCTGAGCACCAAAGAACTGATGTGGTGTTGAAGAAGACCCTTGAGAGTCCCTTGGAGTACAAGAAGATCCAACCAGTCCATCCTAAAGGAGATCAGTCCTCAGTGTCCATTGGAAGGACTGATGCTGAAGCTGAAACTCCAATAATTTGGCCATCTGATGTGAAGAACTGACTCATTTGAGAAGACCCTGATGCTGGGAAAGGTTGAAGGTGGGATGAGAAGGAGACGACAGAGGCTGAGATGGTTAGATGGCATCCCTGATGCGATGGACATGAGTTTTGAAAGGACACAGGCTCCAGGAGTTGGTGATGGACAGGGAGGCCTGGAGTGTTGCAGTCCATGGGATCACAAAGAGTAGGACACTACTGAGTGACTGAACTGAATTTGTTCAGCTTTTTCTTATTGTCAAGGTGGGAGGGTTGACTGCTAAACTCTTTGTATGCTGGAGTTAAAACAAGGGATCCTTTAACTGTCTTTTTAAACTTTAACAACATAGTTTTGTGATTTTAAACAGTGTGCTAAGGACTCTTCCTACAAAGACAGTAATGTTTGAATAAAAACTTTAGGTATTATGAAGATGAAAATCGAGAGCAGATTTGAGGATGAAAGTCCAAGAAAGAAGTAATGCCCAGTGTAAGGACTACGAGGCAAGTGGCCAGAGCAGACTGAGTAATGGGGAACATAATAAAAGACTGACCAGAGAGGCAATGAGGAAAA
>SJYC01004551.1:0-10313 GCA_006408675.1 Madoqua kirkii | reverse complement strand
TTTAGGCTGCTTTTAGTTTAGAAGAGATAAATGCAAAATCCATGTAGAATAGGAATGACATGTGAGATTTGTATTTAAATAAAGTGCTGAGAGTTTACAGATTACAAGGTCCAATTTTACAGAGAAAAGACAGCATTAGATATTGCAAGATATGGTGATGCAGTAAGAAAGAAGCAAGTAAAAAGACTAAAGATGATGAAAACCAGATTACAGGTGGCTGAAAACTGAGTGAGGAAGTGCTGACAGTGTAAAAGCATTATTGTTTCAAAAAGTTTTGTTAAACCTTTACAAAATTCTTTATTGTGGATTCTATTCAGCCTATGAATGTGCTTGACCCTCTCCCAATTTTTAAACCCCACTCTCTTCTCCCCCAACACCTCAGGTATAATCTTGTATTTCCATTCCAACCATAGGCAGCCTTTTTGAGAGACTAGAAAACAATTGGTGCCACCAATTTCTTAATTTTCATTTTCTCTGAAATCCATAGTAAATCTGGTTTTCAGTCCAGTCATAACCTATAACTGTCCCAGCCAAAAGTCAGTCCACATTTAGTGGATAGATTTATGTCCTCGACATACTGGGGTTAATCAAGAGTTAGTCTTGATTTCTCTCTCTCCCCGTCTCTTCCTTCTGGCTTTTCCGGATCTCTTCTACTTTCTTTGTTTCATTCTTTGGCTCATTATTTTGCCCTTATTTCCTGCTCACTCAACTTACTTTTTCAGTCACTCAGTCATGTCTGATTCTGTGACACTGCGGACTGTAGCCTGAAAGGCTCCTCTGTTCATGGGATTTTCCAGACAAGAATACTGGAGTGGGTTGCCATTTGCTCCTCCAGGGGGTCTTCCTGACCCAGGGATTGAACTCACATTTCCTGTGTCTCTTGCATTGGCATGAGGCTTCTTTACCACTGTGCCACCTGGGAAGCCACTTACTTTGGATGATCTCAAAACCACCATGTGGCAGATACTGTAAACTTCCCTAGTTCCATGTCTTATGGGTACCGTAATTCATTCTTTGGCTTCTCTGTGCTTTACTCTTAATGGTTGTCATTTCCATCCTTCTTCAAAGGACTTTCTGAAGACTACTGGAAATGCTTTGCCCTTTGCAGAGATCTGAAAGTACCTGATGGTATATGTACCCTTGGTGGAAGACTATAACTAAGACTGACTGACACAGAAATAAGACAATCTGGCTTCCTTGTCTTTCTGTGAAACAAATGCTGAAGTATTGTTTAAGCTTCAAAACTTAAGGGAGAAAACTCAGTACTTTGCCTAAAATTGAGCTCTTCTTCTGTGCCTTTCCCTTCCATCCTGTCTCACTGTTTCTCTCTCTGTCATGCTAATTTTATTTTTTCCTAGAAGCACTTTTTCAATAAATCACTTGCTCATGAATTTATCTGCTTCTGGGGAAAATTCCCTAAGACATTCCACATGCTATTGATTGTACATTCTATATTATGCTAACCCCTAGTAAGTATCTTTAGTTCTAATCTCTTCACTGAAGAAAGCTTCATACTGCTGCTGCTGCTAAGTCACTTCAGTCCTGTCCGACTCTGTGCGGCCCCATAGATGGCAGTCCACCAGGCTACCCCATCCCTGGGATTCTCCAGGCAAGAACACTGGAGTGGGTTGCCATTTCTTTCTCCATGCTACATGAAATTTATTCTATTATTGCATAGACTTAATGTTCCAGGCACTTGGAATATAGTAGTAAACAAACAGACAAAAAAGATATTTAATTTTATGGAACTTCTACTTGTTAAAAACAAAAAGAAAAGAGACTTCAAGTGGAGTCACTTTGCTAAGCCCACATCACCAAACCAATATTTAATACCTATCTTAATTGCAGCTTCAGCTTCCCCCAGGAATGTAATCTTAATGAGTCAGTTTCTTGGTCAGAATTGGTGAGATAATCCATTAGATAGACCCTTGCCATTCTCCAAAGGAAGGTGACTTTACCTGAGATAATTCACTCTTTGCTAATAATTTCCATATCTTGTCTCCTCCTGCACATAAAAGTCTTGCATTTTGTACAGCTCTTTGGAGCTTCTTTATTGCTAGATGGAATGCTGCCCTGTTCATGAATAATCATTAATTAGAGACAATTAGATCTTTATGTTTGTTCAGTCAAAAATTTTTAGCATATCTTATTGAGGGAAGATAGATAATAAACAATAATCATAACAGATAAAGAAGTAGTGGAGTTTAGTGTAAGGAGATGAGTACAATATAGAAACATACGAGTAGGAAAAGAAATCAAGAGTGTGTGTTTGGGGTGAGCTGCCACTGGGGAAACTTGGAATGTAGTTAAGAATAAGCTATATGGATATATGGGGAAAGATCACTCCAGGCAGAGAGAACAACCAGAATAAAGGCTCTTTCTAGAAGATTTTATATGATCTATCAGGCCAGCATAGCTGAATCAAGGTAAGTATGGCACCTTGTAAGATGCAAGGTGAGAGAGGTCATGAAGGCCAGGTAGGCCCTTGAAGACCATTGCAAGGACATTGGCTTTTACTCTTAGTAAAATACAGAACTATCGCAAGGGGATCGGTATCACATTATGTTGAAAATAGAAGATGGTCAATAAGTATAAGAAGCAATGAGAGCAGTTGGGAGACAACTGCAGTACCACAGAGGAGAGAGAATGGTGGCTCAACCAACTTGGCAGTAGAAGGGGTGGCATGAAATGGTTGGATTCTGGTTGTAGTTTAAAGTTAGAACCAATAGGATTTCATCAGAGGTTGGATGCAGGATGTGAGAGAAGAATAAACAGACTTTAAGTTTTTGGCCTGAATGAATCAAAAGACTGAGTTGCCATCAATTAATATGGGAAAGGTGAAACAAGTTGAAGCAGACCCAGTTTGAAATACCTGTCAGACAGCTGCATGGAGATGTCAAGAGGGCGATGTATATGTGAGTACAACCAAGGACTGAGATCTGAGGTCTAGAGGAGAGGTATACTAGCCAAGGAGATTGACAGGAAGCAAGAGAAGCAGAGGAGGAGCAGGAAAACAAACAAACCACCAAAACAACAAAAACCCGAAAAGTATTCGGGAAGCCAAGTAAAACAGATACGTCAAAGAGGAGAGAGTGATCTACCGAATCAAAAGCTGCTAACAGGTCAAGTAAGATGAAGGTTAAATGTTTACCATTGGATTTAGGAACATGAAGCTTATTGATGACTTGAAGAGATCACTTTTGGTAAATTGATAGAGATGAAAAACCTGATTGGAGTGAGTTTGAGAGAAGCTGGGGAGAGAAGAAACAGAAAACATTATATCTTTTATAAGTAGATAATTATCTTACAAAGGACTATTCCCAATTCTTCCCTCCTGTCTTTTGTGACATTTCTATCTTTCATTTCAATGATATAACAACGTATATTGTAATCACTCCTTATGTTATTACCACTATTACTTTTAAAAGTTATCCTTTAGGTCGATTAAAAAGAAGAAATATAAAATTTTTTATCTTACCTTTGTTTATTCCTCTTCAGACACTCTTTCTCTATGTAGATCCAAGTTTCTGACCTATATCACTTTTCTTTTGTGCAAAGAACTCATTTTAACATGTTTTGCAGGGAAAGTTAGCTGGCAATGAATTCTTTTAGTTTTTATTTGTCTGAGAAAGGTTTTATCACTTCTCATTTGAAAAATAATTTCACTGGGTAAAGAATTCCATGTTGTTTTTCTGTTTCTCTCAATATTTAATTATCTTTTGTTTGCATTCTATCTGAAAGAAATCATTTTCCTCTATAAGTAAGGTTTGTTTCACTTTGTTTTGTTTGTTTTTGCTCTAGTTTCTTTCTAGAATTTTCCTTTTGTCTTTGGTTTTCTTAAAATTGAGCACAGTAATCCAAAATGTGGTTCTGATTTATTTGTTTTAGAATTTATCATGGTGATGGTGATTGGTGGTTTAGTTGCTAAGTCATGTCTGACTATTGTGACCCCATAGACTGTGGCCTGCCAGGCTCCTTTGTTCAGGGAATTTCCCAGACAAGAATATTGGAGTGATTACTATTTCCTTCTCCAGGGAATCTTCCCAATGTCCCTATGGACTGAACCTGGGCCTCATGCATTTGTAGGCAGATTCTATACCGACTGAGCCACCAGGGAAGCCAGCATTTATCATGCTTGTAATATGAGATTCTCGGCTCTGTAGTTTGGTACTGTACTTGACTGTTATTTCAGTAATATTTTTTTGTTGTTCTCTCTTTTCTCTCATGTATTGCGATTATATGTATGGTACACCTTTTGAAATTGTCCCACATTTCTTAAGTGTCTGGTCAGTTGTTTGTGTTTTAACTTTCTTTTTATTTTTTTCTCTTTGCATGTCAGTTAGGAGAGTTTTTATTGCCTTTTCTTCAGGCTCACTGATTCTTTTTTGGTTGTGTCAAGAATACTGATGTGCTTACCAAATACATTCTTCATTTCTCTTATAGTATTTTATTTTCTTTTTTTCTTAGCATTTTATTTTGATTCTTTTTTAGTGTTTCCATCTCTCTGCTTATATCATCCATATGTGTTTGCACATTTCCACTTGTTTCACTTGATGCTTTAACATAGTAATAAGAGTTATTTTAAATTTTCTAACTGATAATTCCAGATATAGGTAATATCTGAGTCTGGTTCTGATGATTGCTTTGTCTCTTCAGACTGCATTTTTTTCTTGCTTCATGGCATGCCTTCTAAATTCTTTCATTAAAAAAAATGTATCTAGTAATAGAAATTAAGGGAATTAAACTTTTAGTATTGGGATTGTGCTAATCTGACTATAACTTGGTTTTTGTTTCTTATTTGCTGCAGAGGCTTTAAATTCCTCTAGTGACCTTGTTTCCACCTACACTCAAACCCCCATCCACAATCTGTCTTTATTTTTTAGTTTTCCTGAGTGTTTTTCCTCAGTGAGAGTGTGTGCTTAGTACCTTTTTCAGCTGTTATCTACTGTTTTTATATTAGAGCCCATTTGTTGTGATGTTAAAGTGTGTGTGGCAGGGGCAGTGAGGATGTTATACTCTTTAGACTCAGTCTTTTAGTTGGTTTGTGTCTTGGGCTGAAATCTTTAAAACTGTTTATCCCATACTATGGATTTTGGGGAGGGGTGGTTCATCCTTCCCCGTAATCTTTTTCTTTGCTGTAGAGTACTAAATTTATTTTCTTAAAGATCTAACCAATATTTAAAAAAAAATTTTCTTCCATTAGGTGAGCCAGAAGGCTATAAGAGACAGGACTGGAAGGAATGGCTTTCTTCTAACTGGAATAAGGCTTTGAAAAAGTATCTTCTCTTGGACATAGGCTTTTGCTATGAAGAAAGCTCTGGGTGCATTTTGCAATGATTATACGTCTTCTCTTCTGGCCAGAGCCACAAGGGAATCTTTCTCAGATCTTCCCAGTGAGAACCTGGTGGAATCCCTGGAGGTAAAAGACAAGAAAATGTAAGAGTTCCTCTTGACTGCAGCCCCTAGGAGTTTCTCACTAGCATGCTGGTTCAAACTCAACCTTTAAATATTTACAAAAAATTGTAAGTATTCCTATCTGTTTGTGGCTTCTGAAGCTTCTGCTTCCAGATAAGCAGAACTCAGCCATGTCTTTTTGGATGAATTCCTCTCCAAACTTTAAAGTGGTGATTTGCCCTGCAATTCTCTGGTGTGTCCAAGTTTTTATCAGAAGCCAATTATCACACAGTTGCACTCATCTCACATGCAAAGTAATGCTCAAAATCCTCCAAGCCAGGCTTCAACAGTATGTGAACCGTGAACATCCAGATGTTCAAGCTGGATTTAGAAAAGGCAAAGGAACCAGAGATCAAATTACCAGTATCTGTTGGATCATCAAAAAAGAAAGCGAGTTCCAGAAAATCATCTACTTCTGCTTTATTGACTACTCCAAAGCCTTTGACTGTGTGGATCACAGCAAACTGGAAAATTCTGAAAGAGATGGGAATACCAGATTGCCTGACCTGCCTCCTGAGAAATCTGTATGCAGGTCAAGAAGCAACAGTTAGAATTGGACATGGAACAATAGACTGGTTCCAAATCAGGAAAAGAGCATGTCAAGGCTGTATATTGTCACCCTGCTTATTTAAATAAGATCACCATCTGCAGTGAATTAGCCAGTCCCATCACTTCATGGCAAATAGATGGGGAAACAGTGAAAGCCTTTATTTTTTGAAAGGATCCAAAATCACTGTGGATGGTGACTGCAGCCATGAAATTAAAAGATGCTTGCTCCTTGGAAGAAAAGCTATGACAAACCTAGACAGCATATTAAAAAGCAGAGACATTGCTGACAAGGGTCCATCTAGTCAAAGCTATGGTTTTTCCAGTAGTCATGTATGGATGTGAGAGTTGGACTGTGAAGTAAGCTGAGCACCAAAGAACTGATGTGGTGTTGAAGAAGACCCTTGAGAGTCCCTTGGAGTACAAGAAGATCCAACCAGTCCATCCTAAAGGAGATCAGTCCTCAGTGTCCATTGGAAGGACTGATGCTGAAGCTGAAACTCCAATAATTTGGCCATCTGATGTGAAGAACTGACTCATTTGAGAAGACCCTGATGCTGGGAAAGGTTGAAGGTGGGATGAGAAGGAGACGACAGAGGCTGAGATGGTTAGATGGCATCCCTGATGCGATGGACATGAGTTTTGAAAGGACACAGGCTCCAGGAGTTGGTGATGGACAGGGAGGCCTGGAGTGTTGCAGTCCATGGGATCACAAAGAGTAGGACACTACTGAGTGACTGAACTGAATTTGTTCAGCTTTTTCTTATTGTCAAGGTGGGAGGGTTGACTGCTAAACTCTTTGTATGCTGGAGTTAAAACAAGGGATCCTTTAACTGTCTTTTTAAACTTTAACAACATAGTTTTGTGATTTTAAACAGTGTGCTAAGGACTCTTCCTACAAGACAGTAATGTTTGAATAAAAACTTTAGGTATTATGAAGATGAAAATCGAGAGCAGATTTGAGGATGAAAGTCCAAGAAAGAAGTAATGCCCAGTGTAAGGACTACGAGGCAAGTGGCCAGAGCAGACTGAGTAATGGGGAACATAATAAAAGACTGACCAGAGAGGCAATGAGGAAAATGGTGTAAATATTTTAAAAGCAATTGTAAGCCTTTTGGTTTATATTCTATGAAAAATGGAGTCTTTCAAGCATTTTTAACAGAGGGATGACATGGTCTGGAGGGTTTTAATAGAATTGTTCTGGTTCCTGTAGCAATTAGAGTAGAAAAGAACAAGGGAAAAAGTGGAGAGTCCAGTTAGGATATAATTGCATAATCCTTGGATAGGATCATGGTGATTTTGACCAATGTGTAAGTGGTGGGTATAAAACTGTTCAATTTCTGGACATAAGATTAAGGCCAATAAGATTTGCTGGGCTGGAACTGGGATGTGACAGAAAGTATGGCATAAAGCAGAACTCCATAGAACTTTTCACTGAGGAATTGAAAGAATCGACTTCTTCCGGTTGACAATATAGTTTTCTATTGTTTATTTACTTACGTGTGGTTGTGCTGAGTCTTCAGTGCTGCATGTGGGCTTTCTCCGGTTGCAGTAAGCAGGGGCTACTCTTCGCGGTGGTTCTCGGACTTCTCTTTGTGAAGGCTTCTCTAATTGCAGCGCATGTGCTCTAGGCACATGGGCTTTAGTAGTTGCAGCATGCAGGTTCAGTAGTTGCTGTGCACAAGTTTAGTTGCTCCCCGGCATGTGGAATTCTCCTGGAACAGGGATCAAGCTTGTATACTCTGTATTGGTAAGCAGATTCTTAACCATTGGACCACCAGGGAAGTCCCACAAGGTGGCTTTCTAAACCATGTGTCTGACTAAATCTCATGCGTGATTGAAGTCATTGAACACCTCTCCACTATGTCCAGGCTAGTTTGCTCAGTAGGGCCTCCAAGTACTCTCTGCCCACCATGACCTGGCTTTGGTTTTTGTCCAACTTTCTAGTTCCAGACCTACACTTCCTTGTTTTTTGTACCATTCATGCTGAGATCTTTGAGGTTCTACTAAAATGCCATATTGTCTTAGATTTTAGCATATTTATCGCATCATTTCTTTTATTCTTCATTACCCTCAGATGGCTAATTCCTGTTGATCTTTACAGATTCAGTTTAGAAGTTCCTGCCTCTAGAAAATCTTCTGTTCTTCTGGGCTCACTTGTTCCAAGTCTAGGAAGGCTGCCTGTGTCTCTGATACTCCTGGGACTCTGTGCTTACTGCAAGGAACTCCCACAGCTGTCAGGCTGCCAGAGGGACCCGCAGGACTGTGATTATCTTTGAGGGTGATAGTGAACTAAAGCCCTATAACATTCATCAGTGTGTGATGACAGCAGCTGACAGAGTCTACACACTCTATATGCATTCATGGAGTAAGAACTGATACTGTCTTTTTTTGGTTTTATTTTATCTTGTTTTAAGTTTTAGACTTCAGAGGGCTCAACAAGCTTTGGAAAGTATAACATGCAAAGAAAAATTCTTTTCATTATTTCATGGACAAAACTAAAGGCAAATAGCAAACCAATGCTTACTGGGTAGCACACTCTGTTTAACAATTATAAAGTCATTTTCAGTTTTAAGAGAGAAAGAAGAACTCACGTGTGCAGTTTTATAGAAATGAAAATCTTAGGCATGTTATTAGTAGCTGAAAAATAAATCGGCAGATTTTCAAACACTTTTCTCTGAATATTAATGAAACCTTTTATTTTGGACAATTCAATTCACTCATATTGCTTTTATGCTCATAGTTGATAATAAATAGCCATGACTACTCTGGGTTTTTCCTTAGAACACCATATTTTATTTTTTTCAGAATCAAATAATTCTATGAAACAATGAATAATTATATAGTGAGCTCAATAAAGTCTGCTATGTATTCATTGCAAAATAGTGTGAATCTATAACTTGGAGAAAGAACTGCCTTTTTTGACAGTGTTCACTAAAAAGAAAATAATAAGATAAAAGGTATAATAAGATAATAAAATAATTAGATAAAACGACCACAATCTAAGAAAAGCCAGATGAAATTTGTGTTTATACTTCAAAATAAAAGGTCTAGGTATCAGTTAACTAGGTCAGTAGTACCAACCAACACTCAGCTTTTAGAAATTAATTAAAATCCAAAGAGAGATTTATGGATGTCAAAAATCAATTTTGAAGGAAATCGTATCTTAATGAAAAAATGTGTATGTTGTGTAATAAACGCAAAGGCCAAATGTGTTACAATAATTTACTTCAGGAGTTAGTCTGTTCTTTCATGAACAAAAGATATATATATATATACACACACATATACAGTTGTTTGGGTTTTTATAGTTACAAGATTACAGAAGGGAATCAATATGTCAAAATGCATTGTTCTATGTTCAAAATCAACTTGAACTTCAGGGGTTCTGATTTTTTAGTGAAACTGTAAGTGTCAGGGCTTGAGTTTCTTTTAAGAGTAGGAAATATATATTTTTTTCTTATAGAAAGATTGAGGTACAGGGAAGGGGGACTCTTTGACATGAACAGTCTTTGAAAACCCAAACATTTTGATGTTACACATACCACTCAGAAAACTTATTGTTCTCTTTTCTGATATTTTTCTTTGAGGAAATGGAGAAGAATTTGGAAAATAATCTACAAAGATATGCCTAAGAAACTCATCTTACAAGCCTTCCTTTTCCTCTAAGGCCTTGGCACCATAGACCCTTAGGAAAGTCTGGAGTTAGAGGGAGTTGGGATATTGGATGAGTAGAAAGACACACGGGGGATTTTTTTTTTCTTTTACACACTTCTTGACTGTGCCTACTGATTATGTATGACAGGGCAAGATGCCTGTATCCAAGGCAACTCTGGGACAGTAATCTGGGCAATTTGGATATACTCAATAAAGATATATCCCTTTTGTGCTTCCGAAAAATTAATAACAAGCAGCATTTTTTTGACAAATGGAGAACTAGCACAAAATTAAATATGCATTTAATGACTAACAGACAAGTTCAATATTTGCATATTTGGAATCAAATCTAATATAGTAACTTGTTTAGAGGATAATTTATTAAATGCATACATACTTAATTGTCCTATTTATTTTTAATTACTCAGTGAAAATATATGTTCTTCATGTAATGTTTAATCAATAAAGATCTCATTTTGATTAACACTCTAAATGCAGAACTGTAATAGAAATAAGCAGTGTTATCACCTTTTACACACACATAAGAATATGTTAAAAATATACACTTTGTACAGTTTTTGACGGATGTCACTCATTACACATTATTCTACAACTTGCTTTTCTCCTTTTCCACATGGTTGAAAAATCTTTCCGTG
>SJYC01004548.1:0-35728 GCA_006408675.1 Madoqua kirkii | reverse complement strand
ACATGACTGAGCGACTTCCCTTTCACTTTTCACTTCCACGCATTGGAGAAGGAAATGGCAACCCACTCCAGTGTCCTTGCCTGGAGAATCCCAGGGACGGAGGAGCCTGGTGGGCTGCCGTCTATGAGGTCGCACAGAGTCGGACACAACTGAAGCGACTTAGCAGCAACAGCAGCTATCATGAGGATGGGCTACTTTGCATGCTTTAGTTCACCTGAGCCCACATTCTTAATCCATTTCCTCATTTATAGTCAGTTTCTTTTCATATTTCTGTAACAGTCCTTTGTATAAAGTTCAGTGTGCATAATAATAGCCAATTGAGGCATTTTTGAAAATACATATATCAGTTATTTAAGATCAGCAGAGAATTGCAATTCAGGATCTGCAACCATGGCAAGCCACGTGCAAGTCCTTGCATGACAAGGGAAGAGCACTTTTACAGAGGGGAAAGGGAAGTTGGGAAGTCTATAGTAAATGAAAGAGCTCCTGGCTTTTGATTGGCTGACTTCTTGCCAGGCATCTTTTTCCTCTCTGTTGGGCTCTGCTAACCTCACAGGGTATGAGAGCTTCTCTTTCTTAACTCTAATTGAGGTTTCTGTTTGTTTGTTTTTGCATTTCCCCCTTTCTTATTTTTTAAATTTATTTTTTAATTGGAGGAAAATTGTTTTACAATGTTGTGTTGGTTTCTTCCTCTTTATAAAAAGTGGTTTTTTTCTATTAATACAATGTCTCTCCATAATTGAGCCAAGAGGGAAAATTTCTGTATTAAAAGATATACACATTCATATTTTTATAGGTATTTCCTAATTATCTTCCCAAAATTTATATTGAATTATACTTCCATCAGCACTATATAAGAATACTAATTCCTCCCCACCCCAATAACACTCAATATCATTATGTGCCCTGTGGATAAAATATGTACCTCATTGTTGTCTACACCTACTCTGTTCTCATGAATAGTAAAGCTGAGTATCTTCTCATATGTTTATTGGCCATTTGTACATCCATGACACTGTATAAATATTAAATAAATGAATGATTAAATTACTGAATGAAACAATACATTTAGAGTGCTAGAGAAATGCAAGTTAATCACTCACACCCAGGAAAATGAAAATGTTTCCCTGGCATAATGATTACAATCTTATTATGCCAAACACAGAAATTAAATAGCACAACTTTATTTTTATTATACACAGAGAGGTCATATGTGATTCCCGGTTAACAATTGGACTACATTTAATATGTGTTTACAAGCCCACTAGGTATCAAAATTCATCCCCATTACATTTATTTTCCTTTTGTGAGTGTGGAGGGAAGATTCTAGATTTAGCACCTGTAATTCAATGCATTATACTACAACTCATTACATTTGGTTGTAAATTAGGTTCATGCATAGTGTATGTGTGTGTATGTGTTTACATGCTCATTTTATTTTTTATCTTTGAAAGAATTGTGTGACGGTTCACATTTGAAGTTTTTTTCTTTCTCCCATCATCTTACAATTTCCACATATCCTTTTCTACTCATGATCCTCTTTTTCTTTCCATCACCATAATATGCTTTCAGAATCTTCATATACACTGGGACTCAAAATATTACCTCTCCCAATAGTACTTTATTCTAACTGTAATCCAAGTCTTAAACTAAATAACAGAAATTCCAAATGACAAAATTGCTGAAATCAGCTAGTGTACTTCTGATCAGTAGGAACAGTTCTGAAACTAATATCTCTTTGTTAAATAGGCTATTGTCCAGTGTTAAATTAATTGAATTCGACCATCTAACTGCCATTGGTATAGCTAACTTACTATGCGTGAAGTAATCCTTGACTGCAATTTGAAAATTTAATCCTTATGGTATCCTATTCATCTCTTTAAGAGGTTAGGAAACTGAGGCTTGAGCACATAAACATGAAAAGAATATATGAAATATGCCTTTTATAACAAATATATTGCTCATTCTCAAAGCTGCTTTGTTGGAGGTTAAATATAATATTAGGACACTGCAGATGGTCATGAGATCATGAAAATTCTGTAAACACTCCCAAGCATTTAAAGTGTCTCAACTTTATGCAGAATTATATAAACAACTGGAATAAAGGCCATTTCCAAATTAAGCAAACTCATTTTAGAACACTGATTGAGTTCTTTTGACATTGCATTAAAAAAACAAGGAACAAAAGCATAATATAAAAACCAACAGCACACTAAACTGGAAGGATCTTGATCTTGAAGGATCCAGCAGAGAAAAGGAAAGCACCATTAAGCATGTGGCATATCTGATGTCGAATTTCTTCATATAAGGACATTGCTATAAAATGTAAATATCTTCAAAGGATTAACCCTTCACCATCATGAAAATATGCACATTTTCAAAGGGGGTGAAGCATTTTCTAATCTGAACATCTTTAAAGGGGGAAATCAATAAATGGCATGAAAAACTTCAAAGCAGGACCTCCTGTCAATGACAGAAGTTCCTCAGCAATGCAGAGGCTTTGAAGGAGGACTCCCAGTGCTGGGAAAGCTTTGAAGTGACTGAAAACAGACATTTATAATTACGGAAAGGTGCAGTGTCCAGCAGGGATCGTACAAAGACACGTCTGAGGTGGTACAGACGGAGATTGGAAGGTGGCAGGGACACTGACCTTGCACCTCCCAACCTAAAAGTCTTTTGGGTCAACTCAATAATCGTATGTAAAGCGGCAAGTGTGGAGTGAGAACAGTGGTGAGAGGCAAAAAACCAAATTATTTTAGAGCTCACATTTCAAAAAAGAAAAAACCCTTGGCACCTCCAAAGCAGATCTTAATATAGACCGCCTGTGCTGGTTTCTTGTATTGCTGCCCAATCTATTAAGCTGTTATCACCACTCAGCTTTCTGCTAAATGTCCAGAGTGTGAAAAAGTCTCAGAAGCAGTCTTTTTAGCTCCCTTAGTCCCCAAGTTGATGACACTGAAATTTTTTCCATATAGTTATTATAAGTCAGGCAATGTTCTAAAAGGTAAATATTATTAAGATCTATGACTTCCCTATTGTTTGAGTCTGAAGTATTCTGAGACATGAGTCGGTATCTATTTCCCAGAAGTCAATTAATGTCATTTTTGAACACCATAATAGGTGGGATAGCACTGCCCTGGGTGTCAAAGGCAACCTATGCAAAGTCTTAGGAGGCCGATTTTAATGTCTTATTCCCTAAACGAGTTTTCTTTTTTTTTCCCTTATTTTGCCTGACATCCTTGGGGTGCAGTGAGCTAATGACATCCTTTTATTTCTTAGTGCCACTTATTATGGAGTCTGCTTTCTCTCCAAATGACTCTCATTCATTGATAATTTTTGAATGTAAAACATTCTAAGCTCTCAATAATTGCAGTTCAGTGCCACATGAAGACACTGTCTTGTCCTCATGAAAACTGCAGTTTAGGGACACAGACATTATCCAACAAACAAACAGAAAAATGTGAGCTATACTGTGATGGGTTTGAAAAGAAGGGTACATAAAGAACGTAGGATGTTCTGAAGAATCAAGTAGGTTAACCTAAGAAACTGAGAGCTGACTGAAATCTAAAGGATGAGCAGTGAGAAAGCAGAACTTGGGGGTATCTGGGTGCATCAGGATTGGATGGCAGGTGCACAAGTACAAAAATCATGAGACAAGAAGTCAAAATGAATGATGCTTTTATAAAGGAGGAATGGACAAGGCAAGGAGAAACCAGATGGAGGAGACCTTGTTTAGGACTCTGATCTTCAACCTAAAATCAATCAGAAACCTTTGAAGAATTTTAAGTACATGTTTGGTAGAATCAGATTTGCATACTGATCTGTTCAAAGAGTGGACATGATTAAAGCGACTTAGCACAAATGCACAAAGACGAACCATATGTGAGACCAAAAAAGACTAATCAAGGGAGATGAAGAAAAGCTAGGGAATGAGCTATATAACAGGGATGAAAGTTAAGCAAAAAGGAAGGCAAAATCAGCATGCAGATACTTTCTCTGAAAAGCACTTACTTGTATCAACTCAAGTTCTGCCTCCTACAGAGCACCTCCTTCTTTCCCACACATGGAGCCAATATCCTTCCAATGGCTTCATACATAACACCTTGATGACTAGAGTTTCTTAGTGGAGGTGATGGACTTCCATTTGGATTATTTCAAATCCTAAAAGATGATGCTGTGAAAGGGCTGCACTCAATATGACAACAAATTTGGAAAACTCAGCAGCGGCCACCGGACTGGAAAAGTCAGTTTTCATTCTAAAGCCAAAGAAAGGCAATGCCAAAGAATGTTCAAACTACTGTGCTATTGCACTCATCTCATACACTAGCAAAGTAATGCTCAAAATTCTCCAACATGGGGTTCAACAGTACATGAACCATGAACTTCCAGATGTTCAAGCTGGATTCAGAAAGGCAGAAGAAACAGAGATCAAATTTCCAACATCCACTGGGTCATATTTCTGCTTTATTGACTATGCCAAAGCCTTTGACTGTGTGGATCAGAGCCAACTGTGGAAAATTCTGAAAGAGGTGGGAATACCACCTGACCTGCCTCTTGAGAAATCTGTATGCAGGTCAGGAAGCAACAGTTAGAACTGGACATGGAACAACAGACTGGTTCCAAATCGGGAAAGCAGTATGTCAAGGCTGTATATTGTCATCTTGCTTATTTAACTTATATTCAGAGTACATCATGAGAAACGCTTGGCTGGATGAAGCACAAGCTGGAATCAAGATTTCTGGGAGAAATATCAATAACCTCAGATATGCAGATGACACCACCCTTATGGCAGAAAGTAAAGAACCGAAGAGCCTCTTAATGAAAGTGAAAGAGGAGAGTGAAAAAGTTGGCTTAAAGCTCAACATTCAGAAAACAAAGGTCATGGCATCTGGTCCCATCACTTCATGGCAAATAGATGGGGAAGCAGTGGAAACAGTGTCAAATTTTATATTGTAGGGCTCCAGAATCACTGCAGATGGTGACTGCAGCCATGAAATTAAAAGATGCTTGCTCTTTGGAAGAAAAGCTATGACCAACCTAGACAGCATATTAAAAAGCAGAGACATTGCTTTGCCAACAAAGGTCTGTCTAGTCAAAGTTATGGTTTTTCATGTATTTATATATGTATGTGAGAACTGGACTTTAAAAAGTCGAGCACCAAACAATTGATGCTTTTGAACTGTGGTGTTGGAGAAGACTCTTGAGAGTCCCTTGGACTGCAAGGAGATCCAACCAGTCCATCCTAAAGGAGATCAGTTCTGGGTGTCCATTGGAAGGACTGATGTTGAAGCTGAAACTCCAATTCTTTGGCCACCTGATACAAAGAACAGACTCATTTGAGAAGACCCTGATGCAGGGAAAGATTGAAGATGGGAGGAAAAGGGGACGACGTCAAAGAATCATATGGTTGGATCGTATCACCTACTCAATCGATATGAGTCTGGATAAACTCCAGGAGCTGGTGATGGACAGGGAGGCCTGGCATGCTGCAGTCCACGAGGTCACAAAGAGTTGGACATGACTGAGTTACTGAACTGAACTAAACTGAACTGAATATGCACACTACTTGTATTTTGTTTTCTTCCCCATTACAACCATCATCAGGTTCTTCCAGTTCTGTTTCATCCTTTTACCTTTGAATTCACCTGCCTCTCTTTGTCTCCCCTGCTTCAAGGGTCTCCCCTGAAACTACTCTTGTCTCTGTCCTAGCAATAGTCTCGTAGCCTCTTTCTCTCACGGCTTTTGTCACCCACATCTCTCTCCCACACTGCATCCTGACCAGGGTTTTACAATTTCACCGCACTCTGTAATTTTTCTTTCAGAAAACATTTTCTTTTGATGTGTAAGGTCCAAGTAGAAAAGTGCTGAACCTGTCATCATTATGCATGTGCGCTAATTTGCTTTAGTCCTGTTCTATCCTGTGTGACCCTATAGACTGTAGCCCACCAGGCTCCTCCTCCATGGGATTCTCCAGGTAAGGACACTGGAGTGGGTTGCCATGCCCTCCTCCAGGGGATCTTCCCAACCCCAGTATCGAACCTGCATCTCTCATGTCTCCTGCATTGGCAGGTGGGTTCTTTACCGCTATCGCAACCTGGGAAACTAATTATCATTATACAGCTATTTAAATATTACAAATTAAACAGACTCACAAAACCCAAAACAAAACAATAATAGATTCACCAGAAGATCTCCTTCTGTCCCTCTTACTACCCCATCATCATCTTTTCTTGCCATATACTAGCCAATGGAATTTTTTTTTCCTGTTTTTGAACTTGTAAGCATAGCATCACACACTGAACTTTTTAAAACTTGGTATTATGCTTGTGAAATCATTCACATTTTCTGTGTAATGATAGCTTCCCTCCCCCCCTTTTTCTTACTGCAATATAGTATTACAGTGAATGAATATACCAAAATGTGTTCATTTGTTACATTATTGATGGACCATTTCTACTTTGGTATTATTACAAATCATGCTGCTACGAAAATTCTGAAATTTGCCTGGTGATCAAGTGTTTGTATTTCTTTTAGATAAATATCTAGGAATAGAACTGATAGCATTTAAAGCAAGTTCTAGTTTTTCCACATCCTTAACAAACAGTTAGTATTTTCTGCTTCCTTTATTTTGACAGGAAATACTAATGGGTGCATAGTGTTGTTGCATTATAGTTTTATTTGCATTTCACTAATGTCTAAGAAAATTGAGGTACAATCTCTTTCATATATTTAGTTTACAGCTGGATGTGATCTTTTGGTAAGTGCTTATAAAAACTCTTTCCCATTTTCAAAAGAGTTGCCTCTGTGTGTGTGTGTGTGTGTGCGTGTGTGTGTGTGCATGCGTGCGTGTGTGTGTGTGTGTGTGTTAGTAACTCAGTCCTGTTTGACAATTTGTGACCCCACAGACTGTAGCCTGCCAGGCTCCTATTGTCCATAGAATTCTCCAGGCAAGAATACTGGAGTGGGTTCCCATGCCCTCTCCAGGAATCTTCCCGACCCATGGATGGAACCCAAGTCTCCTGCATCGCAAAGAACACTTTACCATCTGAGCCACCAGGGAAGCCTGTTTTATCTTTTATGTCTATAATCCATATGAAATTGGTTTTTGTGTTTGGAATGAGTTAAAACTGAAGATCCACATTTTTCCCCACAGGTACTTCCAATTAACCCACACAGTTTATTGAAAAGGACATACTTCTGCTGATGTATTTGTGTCAACTTTATCATAATCCACATAACCACGTGGCGTGAGTCCATTTCTGGATTGTCTCTTCTGTCCTATTGATATTTGTCTCTCCTTCCCCTCTGGTAACACTGGCTTAATTACTATAACTTTTATTAAGTCTTATTTTTTATAGTGTAAACAAATTAGCTTTGTTTATGCGTCATGGGTCATAACTGATGACTCCCAGAAGTCCAAACTTCATGGATGTACAGTGATGTCTCTTCTGCCGGTTCATCTGGCACTCGTTGCCACTTCTCAGCAGGATGAGGGCAGAGAAAATTCTCACTCTACTTGAGAAAAATAAAAGTATCCTCTCTGCCATGTGTTTCAAAAATTTCCTCTAAATTCCAAACTGGGTCAAATCCATAACTGAGAACAACCTTAGAAATGTTTTAGTGGACCACAGGCACTTAACAAAGTTAGACACTAAGTGACTGAGGGTAGAAGGGACCTGTGTCAAGTTAAGCAGCTCTGTGATCAGAGTCTCAGCCAGGGGACTCCTGACTCCCCACGCTGTATCCCCATCCTCCCTTTTCCTCTGTGCTGACCCCTTGCTCTTATTTCTCTAGCTCCATTTGCTGGCAATACTTAACATCTTTTTCATAGATAATATCACTTCCAAGCAGGATGGAAACTTACATTAGAAGCTATGAAGATAAAACTGGCAAGTTGGGACTCAGAAGCAATTTTTTACGGTGTTTTCATCCTAATTTTCCTTCTCTATTCCAACTATCACTAGGTCATACCTTTCTTTCTGTAACTCTCCCATTCAATCATTTGAAGTAGGCCATGTTACAAACTTTCCAACAACTAACTTTGTTGTTAGTCAACACAGGCCCAATAGTGTGCCCAGGAGAAATATTTCTCCAAAACATGGTTGCTAATTCTATGTGATTTTCTCAACATTTTTGCATACTCTTTCTTGATCTTCTGGTTTAATTCCTCTAAAGCCCACCTCAATAATCATCTTCCTATTAAATCTCTTAGAAACAACTCTACACTTACACTGGCATTGTAATTTTTGTGGCTGAATTTTGGCTAAAAATCTACTAATGACCAATATCAATAATCAAAATTGCATGAATAAGACAGTAAAAGTAATTCATGTTCATCAGTTATGTAAATGATTAGGGTTAGAAATGATTTAGTTTAAGATAAATGACATAGATTTATTAAAGATATCAGACTTCAGATTTTACCATTAGACTTCAAATTCTTGATATGAGTAAAATGCAAAGTTCAACTATGTTTGTGAAAAGTCATTATTTGGGAGAAGGTAAAGACTATAATAAATTCCAGTTAATAATGACTGCAATTAATTATAAACCTTTTAATTAATGTAAAACTCAATTTATAATATTTGTGTAAACAAGAAAGTAGTTATCTTATTTGCTGCTTCTTTTTTTTAAATTTAAATATTAGCCAGCCTTCTGGCCAAAGCAATGGCATTAATGGTTTATGCTTTTTCTGTGTTCTAAAAATAGTATGTGGTATTAATATTTTAACATGAATAGAATAACAAAAATTAAAATAGAGAATAAGAAACAAGCAATCAGAGTTTGCACTGTGCAATATTTTGTTCTTATGTTTGCCTCCTACTGTTTTATCTGGCTGGTCCATGTTTGATCATTCAACTAAAATGTGCATTCACAAACATTTAAGAGATTAGAACTTTACATAAAGCTATTGTTTGATATGTGAAATTTGAATATCAAAGGCCTTTCTCAAATTGTTGCATAGCTGTGACATGGTAGAATTTTCTGGCTTTTATTTGCTACCTGAGAAAGAGTTGGCTGGTTTGTTACAATTATATAAGCAATTATCACTGAAACCACATCCTGCAGGGCGACGCATGTCTGTGACCAACGTAGGTGGCTCCAGCATTGTCTGCAAATACATACATATCTGGTGCTTAAACACAACCTGATTTTCTTACTTCCTCATTTGAGCCTCTGCTTTAGTTTTCATGCTAGATAATTCTATAGCTTTCGTTGGTCATTTATACCTCATCATTTCAACTGTGAGCAAAAGGGAGACATGAAAGGATCCAGACAGTTTTTCAAGAAAGCATCAGATTTTGTGAATCAAATTTAACTCAGTGTATCACTTTTTTCAGATTGTTGTATGTTTCCTATATCACAACAAGTGCAATTGATTGAAAAATAGCTGAGACATAAGATTTCGCACATTCTCTATGGGATAATCTGAGTTAAATTCACCCATTCCAATCCATTTTAGTTTGCTGATTGCTAAAATGTTGATGTTCATTCTTGCCGTCTCATGTCTGACCACTTCCAGTTTGCCTTGTTCATAGACCTAATATTCCAGGTTCCTATGCAATACTGTTCTTTACAGCATAGGACCTTGCTTCCATCACCAGTCACATCCACAACTGGGTGTTGCTTTTGCTTTGGCTCCATCTCTTTATTCTTTCTAGAGTTATTTCTCTACTGATCTCCAGTTGCAGATTCGTCACCTACCAACCTAGGCAGTTCATCTTTCAGTGTCCTATCTTTTTGCCTTTTTATACTCTTCATGGTATTGTCAAGACAAGAATACTGAAAAGGTTTGTCATTCCCTTCTCCAGTGGACCACATTTTGTCAGAACTCTCCACTGTGACCCGTCATTGAGTAGCCCTACACAGCTCATAGTTTCATTGAGATAGACAAGGAAGTGGTGCATGTGATTAGATTGGTTAGTTTTCTGTAATTGTGGTTTTCAGTCTGTCTGCCCTTTGATTGAGACAGATAAGAGGCTATGGAAGTTTCTGATGAGAGAGACTGACTGAGGGGGAAACTGGGTCTTGTTCTGATGGGCGGGGCCATGAATCTTTAATCCAATTTTCTATTGATGGGAGGAGCTCTGTTCCCTCCCTGCTATTTACCTGGGGCCAAACTATGGTGGAGGCAATGGAGATAATGGTGGTCTCATGCATGTATTGCCATACTAAGTGCTCCCCAACCCTACAGCAGGCCACCACCGACCCATACCTCTGCTGGAGACTCCTGGACACTCACGGACAAGTCTGGGTCAGTCTCTTGAGGGGTCATTGCTCCTTTCTCCTGGGTCCTGGTGCACAAGGTTCTCTCTGTGCCCTCTAAGAGGCTATTTCCCAGTCCTGTATAAGTTCTGGCAGCTCTATGGTAGGGTTAACGGTGACCTCCTCCAAGAGGGCTTATGCCACAATCCAGTCTGCTGCAACCAGAGCCCTTGTCCCTGTGGCAGTACGCTGCTGACCTGTACCTCTGCAAGAGATGCCCAAATGCTATTCTGTCACAGTCTCTGTGGGGTCCTTGGGGCCTAGTGCACACAAGGTTTGTTTGAGCCCTCTGAGTGTCTCTGGTGGGAATGGGGTTTGATTCTAAACAGTAAAAACAGTGGCAGACTTTATTTTGTGGGGCTCCAAAATCACTGAAGATGGTGACTACAGCCATGAAATTAAAAGATGCTTGCTCCTTGGCACGAAAGTTATGACAAACCTAGACAGTATAATAAAAAGCAGAGACATTACTTTGCCAACAAGGGTCCATCTAGTCAAGGCTATGGTTTTTCCAGTAGTCATGTATGGATGTGAGAGTTGAACTATAAAGAAAGCTGAGCAAAGAATTGATGCTTTTGAACTGTGGTGTTGGGAAAGACTCTTGAGAGTCCCTTGGACTGCAAGGAGATCTAACCAGTCCTTCCTACAGGAGATCAGTCTTGAGTGTCCATTGGAAGGACTGATACTGAAGCTGAAATTCCAATATTGTGGCCACTTGGTGTGAAGAGCTGACTCATTTGAAAAGGTCCTGATGCTGAGAAAGTTAGAGAATCCAAGGGAACATTTCATGCAAAGAAGGGCTCAATAAAGAACAGAAATGGTATAGAGCTAACAGAAGCAGAAAATATTAAGAAGATGTGGGCAAGAATACACAGAAGAACGGTACAAAAAAGATCTTCATGACCTAGATAATCACGATGGTATGATCACTCATCTAGATCCAGACATCCTGGAATGTGAAGTCGAGTGAGCCTTAGGGAAGCATCACTACAAACAAAGTTAGTGGAGGTGATGGAATTCCAGGTGAGCTGTTTCAAATCCTAAAAGATGATGTTGTGAAAGTACTGCACTCAGTATGCCAGCAAATTTGGAAAACTCATCAGTGGCCATAGGCATGAAAAGGTCAGTTTTCATTCCAATCTCAAATAAAGGCAATGCCAAAGGATGCTCAAACTACTGCACAATTGCACTCATCTCACATGCTAGCAAAGTGCTGCTCAAAATTCTCCAAGCCAGTCTTCAAAAATACGTGAACTGTGAACTCCGAAATGTTCAAGCTGGATTTAGAAAAGGCAGAAGAACCAGAGATCAAATTGCCAACATCCACTGGATCATCAAAAAAGCAAGAGAGTTCCAGAAAAACATCTATTTCTGCTTTCTTGACTATGCCAAAGCCTTTGACTGTGTGGATCACAGCCAACTGTGAAAATATTCTGAAAGATATGGGAATATCAGACCACTTGACCTGTCTCCTGAGAAACCTATATGCAGATCGGGAAGCAACAGTTAGAACTGGACATGGAATAACAGACTGGTTCCAAATAAGAAAAGGAGTATGCCAAGGCTGTATATTGTCACCCTGCCTATTTAACTTATATGCAGAGAACATCATGAGAAATTCTGGTCTAGAGGGAGCACCAGCTGGAATCAAGATTGCTGGGAGAAGTATCAGTAATCCCACAAATTCAGACGACACCACCCTTATGGCAGAAAGTGAAGAACTAAAGAGCCTCTTGATGAAAGTGAAAGAGGAGAGTGTAAAATTTGGCTTAAAGCTCAACATTCAGAAAATTAAGATCATGGCATCTGGTCCCATCACTTCATGGCAAATAGATGGGGAAACAGTGAAAACAGTGTCAGACTTTATTTTTTGGGGCTCCAAAATCACTGCAGATGGTGACTGCAGCCATGAAATTAAAAGATGCTTACTCCTTGGAAGGAAAGTCATGACCAACCTAGATGGCATATTAAAAAGCAGAGACACTACTTTGCTAACAGAAGTCTTTCTAGTCAAGGCTATAGTTTTTCCAGTAGTCATGTACTGATGTGAGAGTTGGACTATAAAGAAAGTCGAGCATCAAAGAATTGATGCTTTTAAACTGTGGTATTGGAGAAGACACTTGAGAGTCCCTTGGACTGCAAAGAGATCCAACTAGTCTATCTTAAAGGATATCAGTCCTGAGTGTTCATTGGAAGGACTGATGTTGAAGCTGAAACTCCAATACTTTGGCCTGATGGGAAGAGCTGACTCATTGGAAAAGACCCTAATGCTGGGAAAGATTGAGGGCAAGAGGAGAAGGAGATGTCAGAAGATGAGATGGTTGGATGGCATTACTGACTCAATAGACATGAGTTTGGGTAAACTCTTGAAGTTGGTGATGGGCAGGGAGGCCTGCTGTGCTGCAGTTTACGTGTTTGCAAAGAGATGGACATGACTGAGTATCTGAACTCAACGATTACTGATATTGAAATGTTAAATAGTTCAAATATGTTCATCTGGATTAGAAAATAACCATCTTATTTCCTGTAAATTTTTCTCAAGTTTATTGTTATTGTGTAACTTTAGTATTTATTTTTTCCTCTATATAAAGAAGGACTCATTTTATAAGTTGTTTGAGTAAATAACAATATAGGTGATACACCAAGGAAGACTGATCAATTAAGAGATTCAAGATTGACAAGCGAATCTGCTCAGAGAGATTAATTAACAGCAAAGGATCCACCACAGGATTTCTTTAAGAAACATGACTGTATAATATGTTTTATATACAAAAACATGGTTACACATAATTTCCATGAAGACAGATGCAATATAAGAATGTACCTATTCTGAAATGTGAAAAAAATGGGTGTACTCTTTTCCTTTTTCATGTCTTTCATTAGTTGAGATTGTTTCAGACATATTATTATCCTATGATAGAAAACTCTAGTCCATACCACATAGAAAATGCTCAGTCAGCAAATGAAAAGTGAAAAGTCAGGATGGAGAAATTTGAAACAATTATTCATTCACATCAGAAAATGTTTTCAAGCCAAGACTTAGTTGTGCTGTTTTTTTGAAAATTACTTCATCATTTGGATCAGTTCTGTGGTGTGATGTACCATTGTCTAGTTGTGATTATAAAGTAACTGCTTTTACATTAGAGGCATTTCAAAGCAGCAGGTTGGGTTCACATTACATGTGCACAGTCTTCTGTTTTGAAGAGAATCAACATTTTATGTAAAAAAAGCTTTCCTGCCAACACCTCTTCTAAGCCTGAAGGGCTTATGGCTGAAATATCATCAGCATATGCCTGAGCCACTGCAATTTCTTTCTACCTAATGCCTCCCCACAGTCTCTACTCACTCTACTCGGATTTTGACCTTCTGCTAAATTAAGTTCCATAAGATCCTTCATGCGATATATTTTAATAAATTTTGAAAAAAATTAATATGTTCTGCTGCAGTTCCAACCACCTTAGATTATAAACTAGTTTTACAGCCCTCTCAGACTCTAGGATTGAGGAGTATGCACCAATAAGGTACCCAAGAAAATGCTGAATAACAGAGAGCATGCTATCTATCTGCTTCCAGCCCCTTACTTGGATTACTGACTACTTAAGTCAAATAAGTGTCCGTGTCTCCTTTTCATAAGTGAGGACAATAGCAGTATTTACATCATAGCATTATTCTGAAAATTAAATTAATAATCTGCGTGACACGTTTAGCATAGTAGCTGCCACATATTAAGCCCTCCTGAATATTGCTACAGATTGATTGCTACTAGTGTTAATAGGAAGTTATCCTCCAATCCTTCCCTGCCACTGTGTCATCCAAAAGAAAAATAATAATAATAGTACATACTCCTTACTACTCTTATAAAGGAATGTCTCAATAACTCATAGACAAGAAAGAACCTAGTGAGTAGACTGCTCACAGAACACATGGAATTTGCCATGAGATGGGATGGAGTGGGTCTAATCCTGAGCCTTCACTCAGGTTATCTTTTTCGAATCACAGCATTTTTAATAACAAAGTGGGAATATTACCTACCTTGAGAGATAGTTATAAAGATTAACCATTATATTGTACAAATTGTTAATAATTACTTATCCACTTATTTGCTCTGAGCCTCAAGCTTCTCATCTGGAAAATGGGGATAATAATATATATCTTGCATGGAAGTTGGGAAAAGTAGAAATGATAATTCTGAACCTGAAAGTAAAAATCACTCAGTCGTGTCTGAATCTTTGCTACCCCATGGACTATACAGTCCATGGAATTCTTCAGGTCAGAATACTGGAGTGGGTATCTTTTCCCTCCTCCAGGGGATCTCAACCCAGGGATCAAACCCAGGTCTCCAGCATTGCAGGCAGATTCTTTACCAGCTGACCCACAAGGGAAGCCCTAATGATAATACTAATACTTCGTTAATACTTACTATGTGCTAGGCACTGTGCTAAGCCCTTTATGCAGACTGGACTCAATAATGTGTGCCCAATGGTGGGCACACACAGTAGGCACTCAGTAAATGTTAGCTATTGTTATTTTAATAGTCATCTAATCCAAGTTCCATCAGCAGGTGAAAAAAAATCTTATATACACACACACACACACACACACACACACACACAAATGATGAAATACTACTCACTCATAAAAATGAATGCAATTTTGCCATCTGCAGCAGCATGATTGTACTTGGAGGGCATTATGTTAAGTAAAATAAGTCAAAGAAAGACAAATACCATATGATATCATTGATCTAGTGGTTACCAGAAGGGGTGTGGCAGGGGTAGTGAAAGGATAATGAATTAAGAGATACAAATTGTCAGGTATAAAATAAGCTACAAGGATATATTGTACAACATGGATAATATAGCCAATATTTTGCAATAACTATAACTGGAATATAACCTCTAAAAATTATGCATCACTATATTGTATATCTGTAGCATATAATATTATATATATACATCAATAAAAAATAAATTTTAAGAAAATGGTCTCATTATCTTAGTATTTTATTCTTCAAATAATATTTAATTTTAAATTAAATATGTATTTAAAATATATATTTCCCTCTGGATGGTAATTTCTAATTTCATGATAAATAATTTATGACAGTTCTTCAGGCCATGGAATTGGTTAAATGGGAGCCACAACAGGAGAAATGATCAAGATAGAAAATGTGTGATAATCATAGCGGATGTGTTTGTGGAAGCTGGGTTTCAGAATTCCTTGAAGTAACTGCCTTAGATACATGGGAGGTAGAGTTGGAGCATTTATTCTATTTATTAATATTTAGGGTATTTTCTCATCCCCTCCCCCTCCTCTTTCTCCTCCTTGTAGGAGACAGGAAGAATAAAAGAAAAGCAGGCCCCGGCAAGGGCTAAAAAGAAATTTATAATTATTGATAAACTGGATGCTATATAAGGCATGAGACTTGGAACAAGTCCAGAGGGAACAGTTTATAATCTTGAAACCGACCCCAGACTGTTTCTCAACTAAGTCTCAGAGTCACATGTTTTACGTATCTGGTGGAAAATCTATAGATAAGAATATTAGTCTTAGTTACTGATTTGTTATTGATTACTGTTTCCTAATTACTCAGTGGTTAATGATCATTTTGTTCTTTGGCCCTGAAGGCCACATGAGTTATAGTTTAACTCCCCGCATATTCTTTCACTCACGGCTGAGAGTATAATAAAGCTGGCTTGGATTCAGTTTCGGCACCTTCACCTTGGAGCGGTGTTGGTCTCCAGATCCCCGCCTTTCTCTGAATTCTTGTGTCTTGTTTCTCATTCTCTTGCCGAATCACGCTTTCAGAAACCCTGCTTGTCGAGCTGGTCTCGACACTCCTCTTCCTCTTGTTATTATCTTATTGGCACTATTTTTATTTCCCGGATTCACTCATGGTGTGTAGAGATACGACAAAGTAACCTGAAACACAAGGCTAATTATAGTCAAAGCGGTGTTGGTCTCCAGATCCCCGCCTTTCTCTGAATTCTTGTGTCTTGTTTCTCATTCTCTTGCCGAATCACGCTTTCAGAAACCCTGCTTGTCGAGCTGGTCTCGACACTCCTCTTCCTCTTGTTATTATCTTATTGGCACTATTTTTATTTCCCGGATTCACTCATGGTGTGTAGAGATACGACAAAGTAACCTGAAACACAAGGCTAATTATAGTCATAGATGAAGAATGTCTTCAGTTTCCTAACTTGAACTACAGAATGAGACCTCATAATATTTATAGCTCATTTGTGCCTGATAAGCAATTTCTGAATAAACTTTGTATCCTTTAATAATTCTTTTTTTTTTCCCCTCACTTGAAACAAAATAGGGAGAAAAAGTAAATTTGAATAGCTATCTATGTGGAGATCTTAAGAATACAGCATTTTTTCTAATGATAAGGAAATTAAAATGGAATTAAAACCAACTGTGAAATGGTGAAATAGAACTGACCTATAGCTACAGCTCCATCTCAAGGAAATTAAAGAAAAAAGTCCACTACACCTTACTTTCCTTAGATATTCATAAATGTTTTACCAGGATGGAAAAGAGCAGTTGATAACAACAATTTCTGCTAGCAAGACACAAAGAAAAAATACCAATAAATTAATTTTCCAACTTGCAAATACTTACCTAATGTAGATAATCTACTTCAGTGCCAAAATGAAAGATTTTCACAATTTTTAAAGCATCTTTAATTTCATGTCCTAACGAAAACACAGATGGTTTTGCCCTCTGTATTTCCTGAGTAGTAGAAAAATCCTTGTGCTCTTTCCTGATGCAACATCCCCATCTGGTGAATATAGATCTTCACAGTCAATCGCTCATTAAGGTAGGAGCCACTGGTGGCATTTGCAGACATAAATAAAGTTACCCTAGCATAAAAGGTCATACCACTAACACTGTTTTTAAAGACCATTCTGAAATGACTTGCTTTAGATTCAAGTTAAAAAAAATTACAACAATGTTGTGCTATCTGTTGTTGTTGGGAGAGGAGACTAGGGAAGTTTCAGAAGAGAAGACCATTTCAAGTGCAATTATAATGGTTAAATCTGGGATGCATTTTAGTCTTCCATCACTTGGCAAAAACTAATACTGAATCATTTTAGAAATGGTGAAATAATGTGCAGTCAAATAAACAGTGACAAGGAAAACGTAAAACTGTGGACAAAAAAAAATCAGATATTTCATTGCTTCTTGATATTTTTCAATAGAAAAAAAAAGCATAAATGATAAGACAAATGATTCACCACTGGTACTAATTGTAAAAACTAGACAGTGAGTGAGCCAGAAAACTAGACATATGATGTTTGATGAGACACTTTCTTCAGTTTTCCATGTTCTCAGTGTTCCTACTACTAGAGCTAATGAGCAGTTGGTCCTAATATTACACATGTTCAAAAAAACAAAAAACACGCATTTAATTGTTCCTTGACTCTAGCCTGTATTTAGAGAGGCAGTTTGTGAAAAATATGTGAGAACTGTCGCAATATGAGAAGATATTTAAGCTGTTTTAGGAGAAGGAAATGACAACCCCCTCCAGGGTTCTTGCCTGGAGAATCCCAGGGATGGGGGAGCCTGATGAGCTGCCTGTCTATGGGGTCGCACAGAGTCAGACATGACTGAAGCGACTCAGAAGCAGCAGCAAGTATGCTTTTTGAATGATTTGTGAAAGAATATATTACAAATACTCTTGTAATACTAATTTTTTGTGTCCTAGAAAAAATTATATGAGAGCGAGGTAAGTGAAGATTAGGAGAGAAAGTGGAAATTTTCATCACAGAGACAATTGATAAAATCGTCTCCAGGTTGTCCATTACCAGCTGAGAAGAATAATTCTTGGCATCCCCCAATTATTTTTTTCTCTCTCTCCTCTGTTTCTCCATATATACATATACATTATGTGCACTGTAATACATATATCATATATATTATATACAATCTGTAATATCATATCTGTCTGTCTATCTGTCTATCAATACAGTCTTCTTTGGTAGCTCAGCTGATAAAGAATCCACCTGCAATGCAGGAGACTTGGGTTCGATCCCTGGGTTGGGAAGATACCCTGGAGGAGGGAAAGGTTACCCACTGTAGAACTCTGGCCTGGAGAATTCCATGGATAGAGGTGCCTGGCGGGCTACAGTTCATGGGGTTGCGAAAGTGTCAGACACATGCTAGCTGCTAAACAACAACATCTATATGTAGAAAATACATATACACATATTTTACTTATTTCTATTCCTCCTATCTCCACAGGTGTTTTGTGACTGAAAGTGAAAGTGAGGTTGTTCAGTTGTGTCTGATTCTTTGCGACTCCAAGGACTGTAACCTACCAGGCTCCTCTGTCCATGGGATTCTCCAGGCAAGAATACTGGAGTGGGTTGCCATTTCCTTCTCCAGGGGAGCTTCCCGACCCAGGGATTGAACTCAGGTCTCCTGCTTTGCAGGCCAACACTTTTAACCTCTGAGTCATCAAGGAAGCCCTGCATTTTGTGGTTAACTACAATTAAATACAGGTATATTATAGCTATGAAATATGTATATATGTATGTACACACACACACACACACACACACACACACACATATATATATGTATATATATGTATATATATATGGTTAACTGCCGGGGTCCAGCCCCGGTGGATCCAGGGTGATTCAAAGGTGGGGACGGAGTAGGCATCCTAGAAAAAAGCTATTTAGTTATAGATATATAGAGAGATTAGAAGCAGATAGTGTAGTAGGAAAATTAGTGAAGAAAAAGAGGCTGAATAACTGGTTTAAGTGGAATACCAATCACCACCTACGTAGGCCACAGGTGTCTTTCCATTCTCCTGAAGGAAAGGGCTCCCCGGTTCAATCTTAGAAGCCCAGGCAGAGTCAGTAGCTTGGTGTGTACCCCCATACCAGATGGGAATTCAGCCAGGAAAGCGGGGAGCAAGAAAGAAATGACACAGGGGAATCAGTCTTTCCAGAAACTGATCCCATTTCTTTATTTTTCAGGTTTGTTTTTCTACCTTTTGTTATACATAGGGATGAATACAGAGTCACACAGGGGTCAGCAGACCTGACCCTTGTCACAATCAGGTACTTCATATAAAATTATACAAAGGCCTTATGAGTTTTTACATCATCTTCTGACCATGAGGTCTGCTGACATTTTATGGCCCTTTCTGATACCGGTCAGTTAACCAGAAAACTTATTTTTCCAGGGGTGATTTTTTTCTTAAATCAGGCACCACCCTCCAAATAAAGTTGCATTCCTATAGGGTGAGGGTGTAGTGAGTTACAATCAAGAAAGGAATTTACTTAACCCAAGGTTAACATGATTAATCTTAAAGGTTAATACTTATTTTTCCTATATGCTTAAAGCTTAATACTTATTTCTCCTATATGCTAGTTATATTCATTGTAAGGGCAGGGAATATGGAGACTTAGCAGCAAACATCAGCCCAACAAATGAAAATCCTTTCACCAATGTTCGCTTTAAGATCTATTTAGTCTTTTTTTTTTATTAATTTAAAACTTTATTCTATTTTACAATACTGTAATGGTTTTGCCATACATTGACATGAATCAGCCACAGGTGTACACTATTTAGTCTTAAGATAGTGATAAAGTTACATTTTTGCATAGCAAGGACACAGTGATTTATAACAAAGTACAGTGGTCTATAATAAAAGAGAAAATTCATTAACTCAAGAAATCTAATATTGCTAACATAAAAAACTACTATATTTCCTTTTCTATATTCCAAATACATTGATTAATATATTCCCAGGTGCCTAAGGATATGGAATGGAGGCCTGGCGTCAATCAAATGAGAAAAGCCCTATGCTAATACTCCAAACTCTCTGTGCTGTTTATGGTTAAGAGGTTGTCACACAAGCTAATCTGTCAGAGAGGTTTGACCTGAGCCACACTTGTCACACCCAAGGCAGGGAATTAGCAGTAATTATTGGCATGACAAATGAAAAAACCTTTCACCAATATAATTCCTAATCAACCCACTAATACTATACTAATAATCTTCTAACTTCTCAAAAGAGACTGTATTTAGAAAGTTTTAAAGCATCTCGTGTCTCTCACAGTTAGGGGGTTGTAAACAATTACATACGGCCAGATGAACCTGATCAGGCAGGTCAGAGAACCTTCAGAGTTTGTAAGTTGAAACACTCTTGTCATGCTCAGGAATTTTTATTGATTTGGAGCTGCAAGTTAACTCCTTCTCCGAGAGAAATGGTTATGGGGGAGAGCGCCCATAAAGTACTCTGGTTTTGGGGTAGATGCTTGGGAACAGGAGGTTTCCCGAGGCTTGATCACGCCTTTGCGTATGCCAAGCTTCTTTCCTCATGACTTGCCGTGGGTGGAGTTCCTCACACTGGCCCCCAGCAGTTAACTACATATATATATATATATATATATGTGTGTGTGTGTGTGTGTAGTTAACTACAGTTAAATACAGGTATATTGTAGCTATGAAATATGTATATATGTATGTACATATATACATATATTTATATATGTATACATACAAGGATTTCCTCCATGGCTCAGCAGTAAAGAAAGTGCCTTCAATGCAGGAGACACAGCTTTGATCCCTAGATCAGGAAGATTCTCTGGACAAGAGCATGGCAACCCACTCCAGTATTCTTGCCTGGAGAATACCATGGGCAAAGGAGCTTGGTGGGTTGCAGTTCATAGGGTTGAAAAGAGTGGGACAGGATTGAAGCAACTTAGCACACATGCACATGTATACAGACAAGCATACACGTACTATGATGGCTCTGGCAAACTGGGTAATGAATTTGACTAGAACCTTTGGAGATTTTTTTTAGAAAGACAAAATTCTATAAGCTGCCAGTCAACTGTTTATTAGTTTAGTTCTGTATTCATACACAGCTGTGTTGTCAGTACTATCATCTCTCATCCTCTCTGTGTCCTTCTTTATTTATAGCTCAGTCTCTGAGTCATACTATAGGAAAGAGCAATTTGTGTTCTTAGAAAAATGGCTTTCTTATTTTCTTTGCACATTAGTGACTAAAGTATAAAAGCCCTTTGTCTGGCTGACAGCTCAATTTAATTTTTATTCTATTAAAGTCCTATAAGATTTTAATGTTGCTATTGTTCACAGAATAATAGAAAAAATAACCTAAATTTAAAAATAATTGTGCTTAAAAGAACAAAATAGTCATTTATACTTGAAAGAGCAGAAGCCTTCTTAGTGGGTAGAAATGTATGTAATAAATTAAATACAAACTAAATACAAATTAAATACAAGCAATATATTTAAAATAGGTGGCAAAGTATCACTGTGAAATTAAAATAGTTGCATTTAATGATTTTTGAAATTTCTGGTTCTAAAATATGAATACAGCTTTTTCTCAGATCTTATGTCCTTGGCAAGTAAAACCTGAGTTATATAGTTATCCTATTTCTTTTCTGATTTTTCTACTGCCAGTTCCTGTTTCTACATATGTAACAATATTACGCAACCCTTTTAAAGAGGACACTTAAAATATAAACAGCCTTCAGTCAAGTCTGGGTGATTCTTTGAAGGCTGTTTACCATAATGGTTATAATCATGAACTCTGAGCTTGAATTCCAACTTCTTCACTTATTAACTATGTGATTTTTGAGAGCAGATTGAGACAAGGCTCAATGCTTCTATGTTTCTATGCTTCATTTTCCCACCTAAAAAATATTTTATATATGCTGCTGCTGCTAAGTATGTAATTAAAAATAATATTAAATAGAAAGAACAGTGCCTGCCACATAAGATTGTTCTATACATTCAGGTAATGATTTATATCAGCCTGGAAATTTCTATTGAATCATTAATTCTAAGTGTTCATGTATTACCTTTATAACTAATTTTGCATTGTTTCATAAGTCCCTTGAATAAGCAAAGGGTTTGGTAAATAATTTTAATGGTACTTTGGAAGAAAATAACTATTATTTATTTCTAATAATCTAAGAAATTGATTTAAGCACAGTACAATATATAGTAAAAGAATATTTTCAATGTTTAAAAAAGTATGTGTTCTCACAGATTGCTTCCTCTTTCCTATTAAAGTTCCTATTTAGAAAACTGGTTCAGCTATATCTTTCAAACTGGTGCTGATTTTCAGTGAAACTGTAGCTATTATCTACACTTCAGTAGACAATTCTATTACATATTAGTGTCGATATGTTGACAATTTTTTAAGAAAATCTTTTACTAACCTCTTAAGAAGTACAGTATTAAAACGGGTGACCAAGGCTACAAATGGAAAATTTTATTCAAGCATTTAAATTGAGATAGATTATCCAGGATTTCAGGGAAGTCATGGACCAGCACAGGACCATGCTTTGAGTTGTCATCCAAAACCATATAACTTGGGTTTCCCCTGTGGCTCAAAGGTTAAAGCATTTGCCTGCAATGTGGGAGACCTGGGTTCAATCCCTGGGTTGGGAAGATCCCCTGGAGAAGGAAATGGCAACCCACTCTAGTATTCTTGCCTGGTGAATGCCATGGATGGAGGAACCTGATGGGCTACAGTCCACAGGGTCTCAAAGAGTCGGACATGACTGAGCGACTTCACTTCACTTTGCTTTACTTCATCATTTCTTTGAAGCTTAAATTGTGTCATGTTGGAAACAGTTTGAAACACTGAACACTTTTAAAGTATTTCAGATCATTTTGCATTTTCATTCCAGAAGCAAAAACTTCTAGTTAAAGATTTGTAGCAAAGGGTTGAGATTAATTTATTAGATGTAATGGGCAGGGAAAGTGAGAGAAAAAGTCTCTCTTAGTGTACCAAACTGCTATTTTTCCTCAAGATTATTAAAGGTTTTCACTGTGGAGTCTCCAGTTCAATGAAATCTAAATTACAAAAAAAAAAAAAAAATATGTAAAGTATGGACTTTGAAAGTATAGATATGAGACATAAATCCATTTTAAGCTGGCTGGTGGCCTGAAGGTTTTTAAAACATTATCCAGTGATGCTGAATACTTTATCCTGCCAGAGATTTCTGATTTAGAAAGTATTCTGTAAATAACACCCACAAAAGAAAGTTATAGTTGTATATAAACTATTTGTGCAATCTCAAAAACAACAGAATGATCTCTGTTTGATTTGAAGGCAAATTAATCAATATCATAGTAATCCAGCCTATGCCCCAACCAGTAACACTGAAGAAGCTGATGCTGAATGGTTCTATGAAGACTCACAAGACCTTTTAGAACTAACACCCAAAGAACATATCCTTTATATTATAGGGAACTGGAATGCTAAAGTAGGAAGTCAAGAAATATCTGGAGAAATGGACAAACTTGGTCTTGGAGTACAGAATGAAGCAGGTCAAAGGCTAACAGTTTTGCCAAGGGAACGCACTGCTCATAGTAAATATCCTCTTCCAACAACACAAGAGAAGATCTACACATGGACATCACTAGATGGTCAAAATCAAAATCAGATTGATTATATTATTTGCAGCCAAAGATGGAGAAGCTCTATACAGACAGCAAAAACAACACCAGGGGCTGATTGAGGCTCAGATCATGAACTCCTTATTGCTAAATTCAGACTTAAAATGAAGAAAGTAGGGAAAACGACTAGACTATTCAGATATAACCTAAATCAAATCCCTTACAATTACACAGTGGAAGTGACAAATAGATTCAAGGGATTAGGTCTGATAGAGAGTGCCTGAAGAAATATGGACAGAAGTTGGTGACAAGAGACAGTGATCTAGACCACCCACAAGAAAAAGAAATGCAAAAAAGCAAAATAATTGTCTGAGGAGGGCTTACAAATAGTTGAGAAAAGAAAAGAAGCCAAAGGCAAAGGAGAAAAGGAAAGATATACTCATATGAATGCAGAGTTCCAAAGAATAGCAAGGATTGATAAGAAAGCTTTCCTCAGTGATCAGTGTAAATAAATAGAGGAAAGCAACAGAATGGGAAAGACTAGAGAGCAATTCAAGAAAAGTAGAGATGCCAGGTGATCATTTCTTATAAAGATGGGCACAATAAAGGACAGAAATTGTATGGACCTAACAGAAGCAGAAGATATTAAGAAGAGGTGGCAAGAATACGCAGAACTGTACAAAAAAGATCTTCATGACCCAGATAATCAGTATGGTGTGATCACTCACCTAGATCCAGACATCCCAGAATGTGAAGTCAAGTGGGCCTTAGGAAATATCACTACAAGCAAAGCTAGTAGATATGATGGAATTCCAGTTGAGCTGTTTCAAATCCTAAAAGATGATGCTCTGAAGCTGTGGCACTCAATATGCCAGCAAATGTGGAAAACTCAGCAGTAGCCACAGGCATGGGAAAAGTCTGTTTTCTTTCCAATCCCAAGGAAAGGCAATGACAAAAAATGCTCAAACTACCACACAATTGCACTCATCTCACACACTGGCAAAGAAATGTTCAAAATCCTCCAAGCCAGCATTCAACAGTACATGAACCATGAACTTCCAGATGTTCAAACTAGATTCAGAAAAGGCAGAGAAACCAGAGATCAAATTTCCAACACCCGTTGGATCATCAGAAAAGCAAGAGAATTCCAGAAAAACATCTACTTCTGCTTTATTGACTAGGCCAAAGCCTTTGACTGTGTGGATCCCAACAAACTGTGGAAAATTCTTCAAGAGATGGGAATACCACACCACCTAACCTGCCTCTTGAGAAATCTGTATGCATGTCAAGAAGCAATAGTTAGAATTCCACATGGAACAACAGACTGATTGCAAATAGGAAAAGAAGTTCATCAAGGCTGTTTATTGTCACCCTGCTTATTTAACTTATATGCAGAGTACATCATGAGAAATATGGGGCTGGATGAGGCACAGGCTGAAGTCAAGATTGCTGGCAGAAATATCAATAACCTCAGATGTACAGATAACACTACCCTTATGGCAGAAAGTGTAGAAGAACTAAAGAGCCTCTTGATTAAAGTGACAGAGGAGAGTGAAAAAGTTGGCTTAAAGTTCAACAGTCAAAAAACTAAGATCATTGCATCTGGTCCCATCACTTCATGGTAAATAGATGGGGAAACAATGGAAACAGTGAGAGACTATTTTGGGGGGCTTCAAAATAACTGCAGATGGTGACTGCGGCCATGAAATTAAAAGACACTTGCTCCTTGGAAGAAAAGCTATGACCAATCTAGACAGCATGTGAAAAAGCAGAGACATTACTTTGCCAATAAATGTCCATCTAATCAAAGCTATGGTTTTTCCAATAGTCCTGTATGAATGTACAAATTGAACTATAAAGAAAGTTGAGTGCCGAAGAATTGATGCTTTTGAACTGTGGTGTTGGAGAAGACTCTTGATGAGTTCCTTGAACTGCAAGGAGATCCAACTAGTCTATCCTAAAGGAGGTCAGTCCTGAGTGT
This sequence comes from Madoqua kirkii, assembly GCA_006408675.1. Classification (NCBI taxonomy): domain Eukaryota; kingdom Metazoa; phylum Chordata; class Mammalia; order Artiodactyla; family Bovidae; genus Madoqua; species Madoqua kirkii. Next base: position 10,080 of record SJYC01004548.1, on the reverse strand, counting down.
TCATTGGAAGGACTGATGTTGAAGCTGAAGCTCCAATATTTTGGCCAAACAAATATTTTTTCTTCTAAAATAGGATCCTGAAGTCACACTTGACCGTCTACACCTTTATTTCTCATGTTTAGATAGTCATGATCCTGACAATCTTCTGTGGAAATGTTGAACCTGGTTTCTTTTCAGATAGTCTGCCCATTTGGTGTTAGAAAAGATCTTTAGAGCCCCTTGGATTGCAAGGAGATCCAACCAGTCCATCCTAAAGGAAAACAATCCTGAATATTCATTGGAAGGATTGATGCTGAAGCTGAAACTCCCAAACTTTGGCCACCTGATGTGAAGAACTGACTCATTGGAAAAGACCTTGATGCTTAGAAAGACTGAAGGCAGGAAGAGAAGAGGACGACAGAGGATGAAAAGGTTGGATGGCATCACTGACTCAATGGACATGAGTTTGAGTAAGCTCTGGGAGTTGGTGATGGATAGGGAAGCCTGACCTGTAGCAGTCCACGGGGTCACAAAGAATGGGACATGACTGAATGACTGATAGTTGTATATAAACAAGGTTGAATTAATATTCTAATAACTTTAAAATTCCAAGCTCCAACGATGTCCCTTGGACAGCAAGGAGATCAAGCTAGTCAATCTTAAAGGAAATCAACCCTGAATATTCATTGGAAGGACTGATGTTGAAGCTGAATCTCTAATAGTCGGGCCACCTGATGTGAAATGCCAACTCATTTGAAAATACCCTGATGCTGGGAAAGATTGAGGGCAGGAGGAGATGGAGGAAACAGAGGAAGGGATGGATAGATGACATCATCAACTCAGTGGACATGAAACTGAGCAAACTCTGGGAGATAGTGAAGGACAGGGAAGCCTGGTGCACTGTAGTCTATGGGGTTGTAAAGTGTCAGGCACGACTGAGTGACTGAATAAAAACAACCAATATATGATTTTAAACTGCAGGTGTTCATTTCCATGTGTATCAAACTTAATGAGTGGTCAGTCTTGAAAAACATTGCATTAAAATATCAGATGATATTACATATGGAATCTAAATAAATGTACAAGTGAACTTATCTACAGAACAGACTAGCTATAAACGTAGAAAACAAACATGATTACCAAGGGGAAAGGGAGGAAGGGACGAATTGGGAGATTGGGACTGACATATACACACTGCTATATAGAAAGAAAAGTGAAAGTGTTCATTGCTCAGTCATGTCTGACTCTTTGTGACCCCATGGACTGTAGCTCACCAGGCTCCTCAGTCCCTGGATTCTCCAGGCAAGAACACTGGAGTGAGTTGACATTTCCTTCTCCAGGGGATCTTCTTGACCCAGGGTTTGAATCCAGTTCTTCCACATTCTAGGCAGATTCTTTACCATCTGAGTCACCAGGGAAACCCTGCTAAGGAGTGTAAGATTATGTAAAAGGAAATTTTGAAACAAAATACGACTTAGAGTTGGGTGGGTGGAGGTTTTGAAAAACATCAAAGGTGGGATGTTACCATGGTAAAGGTTTAACCGAGATACAATATAAGTTATTAAAATTGATAAATTTTCCCCTCAAATTACAAATTTTAGGTGTAGGGGTGAATTGGGAGTGGAATTAGTTTTATAATCTGTAATAATAAGCATGTTTAACCTATTTAGTCTATCTTTGTTGATATTTTGAAAGGCAGAGAAATTGTATAAACAAACACCTCAAAAACTTGGAAGATATATAATAATAGTGTGATCTGTAAAGACTGATCTAATCATATTTCAAGGCATGGTATATTTTGACTTCTATTTGTTGTTGAATTTTTAAGTTGTGTCCAACTCTACTGTGATCCCATGGACTGTAGTCTGTCAAGCTTCTCTATCCATGGGATTTCCCAGGCAAGAATACTGGAGGAGATTGCCATTTCCTTCTGCAAGGGATCTTCCTGACCCAGGGATAGAACTCTCATCTCCAGGGTTGGCACATGGATTCTCCACCATTGAGCCACAAGGGAAGCCCTTTAACTGCTTATCTTTTATCAATGATACAAATGTTATAGTTATACAAATGTTTTAATGTTAGTATTGTGAATTTCGAAGTTTAAAACGGTCCTCAAACCATTCCTTGGGCATTTCTACATTTAGGGATTTAGCATTTTTCAGGACAGAAGTAATTTCCAGCTCATTGGATAAGCAGAAGTCAGGCTGCCCACATGTGAAAGGAACTGAACTAAAATAATGGGAAGACATTGTTGCTTGCCTATTTTATACATAGTGGTTTATATCTCTTGATCTCATATCTCTAATTTTCCCCTCCTCCCTCACTCACTCCTTTGGTAATCACTGGTTTATTTTCCACATCTGTCATCCAACCATAGCATCCTCTGGTGTCCCCTTCCCTTTGCCTTCAATCTTTCCCAGCATCAGGGTCTTTTCCAATGAGTCAGTTCTTCACATCAGGTGGCCAAAGTTTGGGAGTTTCAGCTTCAGCATCAATCCTTCCAATGAATATTCAGGACTGATTTCTTTTAGGATGGACTGGTTGGATCTCCTTGCAATCCAAGGGACTCTAAAGATCTTCTCTAACACCAAATGGGCAGACTATCTGAAAAGAAACCAGGTTCAACGTTTCCAAGGAAGATTGTCAGGACCTAATGACTATCTAAACATGAGAAATAAAGGTGTAGACAGTCAAGTGTGATTTCAGGATCTTATTTTAGAAGAAAAATATTTGTTTGAGCTATTAATGATATTAGAAAAATAAGAGAAATGAAAGGATAAATTCATAATTAAATATGATGCTTTTGAAGATGTTGTGAATAAAATGGCTGGTGGGCAATAGGATATATGCATTCAGAATACTTTTTTTTTTTTTAAAGTATTTTGGAAAGTCTGTTTTGGCATGAGAGTTGAGAAAGTAACAAAAGAGGTAAATGTCAGTATGGTGCTTTGTGCTGTGTGCTCAGTCATGTCTGCCTCTTTGTGAACCCACGGTTCCTAGGTTCTAGGTTTCTCTGTGCATGGAAATTTTCCAGGCAAGAATAATGGAGTGGGTTCCCATTCCCTTCTCAGCCAAGGGATTGAACCCACAACTCTTGCATCTCCTGTACTGGCAGGTGGATCCTTTACTGCTGCATCCCAGGAAAACCCAATATAAGTATATTTTTTTTAGTAAAGGGAAACAAGAAAAGGAAGTAAGTATAACAAAAGACTTGTTTGTTTTGTTTTGAATTTTTGGGAAAGTGGAATCTAAGATGGTTCTCAATGAGTCTTACCATGGTTTGATCCTCTCCAATTTAGATGTGAAGAAGATCTGTCAATACAATATGTCACTTGATTGATTATGGTAATTAATATGGCAAAAGGGTGATGGTCTTGTTGATTCTAACCTAATCAAGAAGCTTTTTGAAAAAATAGTTTCTCCAGTTAGTCTGAGAAGAGGGAGTCAAAGGGATGTGCTCCAAATGGTCTAGAAATCAAACATCAATTTTGTGACCTGCCTATAGAAGGTTATTGGTGAGAAACTAGAGGCACCCTCTAGAAACAGTCTCCAGTGATTAGCCAGCAACAAAACGGGGACATCAGTACTACACCTCAAAGAACTAAATGTTGCCAACAAGATATTTCTTTTAATTTAATTGCTTTGGCATATTGTCCAGAGGAACTAAGCTTAGGTCAAAAGATTTAAAAAAATTGAACCCTATATGAAGCTCATAAGTAGAACTTAATGGTTACTAATAAAATATTGACAAACTTATTATTTATGTATTTTATGAGAAATGAAATTTTAATAACCTTATTTTTCTCAGATGCAATAATCAATGGGCTCAACAGACACATAAAAGTGAAATGAAGTATTCTTTGGTTAAATACATATTTTAAAATATAAGAGCAGATCTTATCAGATATGACCTATGATTCACTGATGGTCTTTAAAAAGGAAACATAAGAAGGGGAACTCTCCATTTGAATATAGTGTAGTGTGTTAAGTTGATCAGTCTTGTCTGACTCATTGCGATCCCATGGATTGTAGTCCACTAGACTTCTCTGTCCATGGGATTCTCCAGGCAAGAATACTGCAGTGGGTTGCCATTCCCTTCTCCACAGGATCTTTCTGACCCAGAGATTCAACCTGGGTCTCCTCTTTACCATGTGAGTTCCAGGGAAGAGCTTTTGAATGTGGGCACACTTATATCAATTGTAATGGAAGGTCCGAGGTTTTGAGAATAGAACCCAACTCATTGTTCTGCTTATACTCATAACACAACGTTTCCTACATTATGTTATCTCAGTTAATAACAGATTGTGGGTTGCTTTTGGTACTTCTATTTTACTATCCTGTATAATTGAAAGGGATTTGATTTAGGTCATACCTAAATGGTCTACTGGTGTTCCCTACTTTCTTCAATTTAAGTCAGAATTTGGGAGTAAGGAGTTCATGATCTGAGCCACAGTCAGCTCTTGGTCTTGTTATGTAGAGCTTTTCCATCTTTGGCTGCAAAGAATGTAGTCAATCTAATTTCGGTATTGACCATTGGTGTTGCCCATGTGTAGAGTTTTCTTTTGTGTTGTTGGAAGAGGGTGTTTGCTATGACCAGTGTGTTCTCTTGGCAAAAATCTATTATCCTTTGACTGGCTTCATTTTGTACTCCAAGGCCAAATTTACCTGTTACACGAGGTATCTCTTGACTTCCTACTTTTGCATTCCAACCCCCTATAATAAAAAGGACATTTTGGGGGGCGCTAGTTCTAGAAGGCCCTGTAGGTCATCATAGAACCATTCAACTTCAGCTTCTTCAGCATTACTGATCAGAGCATAGACTTGGATTACTCTGATATTGAATGGTTTGCCTTGGAAATGAACAGAGATCATTCTGTCATTTTTCAGACTGCATCCAAGTATTGCCTTTTGGAGTCTTTTGTTGACTATGATAGCCACTTCATTTCTTCTAAGGGATTGTTGCCCACAGTAGTAGATATAATGGTCTTCTGAGTTAAATTCACCCATTCCAGTCCATATTAGTTCACTGATTCTTAAAATGTTGATTTTCACTCTTGCCATTTCCTGTTTGACCACTTCCAACTTGCTTTGATTCATGGACCTGACATTCCAGGTTCCTATGCAATACTGTTCTTTACAGGATCAGACTTTTTACTTGCATCACCTATCACATCCACAACTGTGTTGGTTTTACTTTGGCTCCATCTCTTCATTATTTCTAGAGTTTTTTCTCCACTCTTCTCCAGTAGCATATTTGGCACCTACTGACCTGGGGAGTTCAATTTTAGTGTCCTATCATTTTGCCTGTTCATGCTCTTCATGGAGTTCTCAAGGCAAGAATACTGAAGTGGTTTGCCATTCTTTTCTCCAGTGGACCACATTTTGTCAGAATTCTCTAACATACTGTTCTTTACAGGATCAGACTTTTTACTTGCATCACCTATCACATCCACAACTGTGTTGGTTTTACTTTGGCTCCATCTCTTCATTATTTCTAGAGTTTTTTCTCCACTCTTCTCCAGTAGCATATTTGGCACCTACTGACCTGGGGAGTTCAATTTTAGTGTCCTATCATTTTGCCTGTTCATGCTCTTCATGGAGTTCTCAAGGCAAGAATACTGAAGTGGTTTGCCATTCTTTTCTCCAGTGGACCACATTTTGTCAGAATTCTCTAACATGACCTGTCTGTCTTGGGTGGCCCACAGTTTCATTGAGTTAGTCAAGACTGTGGTCCATGTGAGCAGATTGGTTAGTTTTCTGTGATTTGGTTTTCATTCTGTCTGCCCTCTGATTGAGAAGGATAAGAGGCTTATGGAAGCTTCCTGATGGGAGGAGATACTGAGGGGGAAACTGAATCTTGTTCTGACTGAGGAGGGAAATGCTCAGTAAATCTTTAATCCAATTTTCTCTTGATGGGCAGGGCTGTTATCCTTTCCTTTTGTTTGACCTGAGGCCAAGCTATGGTGGAGGGAATGAAGATAATGGAGACCTCCTTCAAAAGATCCCATGCACACACTGCTGCACTCAGTGCCTCCAACCCTGCAGCAGGCCACTGCCTCCCCACAGATCTGCCAGAGACTACTAGACAATCATGGGCAAGTTTGGGTTAGCCTTTTATGGGGTCACTGCTTCTTTCTCCTGGGTCCTGGTGCATGCAAGCTTTTGTTTGTGCCTGCCAAGAGTCTGTTTCCCCAGTACTGTGTAAGTTCTGGCAGCTCTGTGGTGGGGTTAATGGTGACTTCCTCCAAGAGAGTTTATGCCATACCCAGGTCTACACTCACAGCCCCTGTCTAAATCAGATTCTTTACGATTACACAGTGGAAGTGACAAATAGATTCAGTGGGTTAGATCTGATAGAGAGACTGGTGAAGAACTATGGATGGAGGTTTGTGACATTGTACAAAAGGCAGTGAGTGATCAAGACCATCCACAAGAAAAAGAAATTCAAAAAGGCAAAATGGTTGTCTCAGGAGGCCTTACAAATATCTGAGAAAGAAAAAATGCAAAAGGCAAAGGAGAAAAGGAACGATATACCCATTTGAATGCAGAGTTCCAAAGAATAGCAAGGAGAGATAAGAAAGCCTTCTTCAGTGATCAATGCAAAGAAATAGAGGAACATAAAAGAACAGAAAAGACTAGAGATCTTTTCAAGAAAACTAGAGATACCAAGGGAACATTTCATGCAAAGATGGTCTCAATAAAGGACAGAAATGGTATGGACCTAACAGAAGCAGAAGGTATTACGAAGAGGTGGCAAGAATGCACAGAAGAACTATACAAAAAAGATCTTCATGACCCAGATAATCACAATGGTGTGATCACTCACCTAGTACCAGACATTCTGGAATATGAGGTCAGCTGAACCTTATGAAGCATCACTACAATCAAAGCTAGTGGAGGTGATGGAATTCCAATTGAGCTATTTCAAATCCAAAAAGATGATACTATGAAAGTGTGACACTCAGTATGTCAGCAAATTTGGAAAACTCATCAGTAACCACAGGCATGGAAAAAGTCTGTCTTCATTCCAGTCCTTAAGAAAGGCAATGTCAAAGAATGCTCAAACTACTGCACAATTGCACTCATCTCACATATTAGCAAAGTAATACTCAAAATCTTCCAAGCTAGGATTCAACAGTACATGAACCATGAACTTCCAGATGTTCAAGCATGGAAAAAGTCTGTCTTCATTCCAGTCCTTAAGAAAGGCAATGTCAAAGAATGCTCAAACTACTGCACAATTGCACTCATCTCACATATTAGCAAAGTAATACTCAAAATCTTCCAAGCTAGGATTCAACAGTACATGAACCATGAACTTCCAGATGTTCAAGCTGGATTTAGCAAAGGTAGAGGAACCAGAGGTCAAATTGTCAACACCTGTTGGATCATCAGAAAGGTGAGAGAGTTCCAGAAAAACATCTATTTCTGCTTTCTTAACTGTGCCAAAGCTTTTGACTGTGTGGATCACAACAAACTGGATAATTCTTCAAAATATGGGAATACCACACCACCTGACCTGCCTCCTGAGAAATCTGTATACAGGTCAAGAAGCAATAGTTAGAACTGGACGTGGAACAACAGACTGGTTCCAAATAAGAAAAGGAGTCCATCAAGGCTGTATATTGTCACCCTGTTTCCTTAACTTATATGCAGAGTACATCATGAGAAATATGGGACTGGATAAAGCAATGGCTGGAGTCAAGATTGCCAGGAGAAATATCAATAACCACAGATGTACAGATAACACTACCCTTATGGCAGAAAGCGAAGAAGAACTAAAGACCTCTTGATTAAAGTGACAGAGGAGAGTGAAAAATTTGGCTTAAAGTTCAACAGTCAAAAAACTAAGATCATGGCATCTGGTCCTGTCACTCCATGGCAAATAGATGGGGAAAAAATAAAAACAGGAAAATGCTCCAAAATCACTACAGTTGGTGACTGCAGCCATGTAATTAAAAGACACTTGCTCCTTGGAGGAAAAGCTATGGCCAATCTGGACAGCATATTAAGAAGCAAAGACATTACTTTGGCAGCAAAATTCCATCTAGTCAGAGCTGTTTTTTCTAGTAGTCATGTATGGATGTGAGAGTTGGACTATAAAGAAAACTAAGCATGAAGTAATTGATGCTTTTGAATTGTGGTGTTGGAGAAGACTCTTGAGAGTACTTTGGACTGCAAGGAGAGCCAACCAGTTCATCCTATAGGAAATCAGCCCTGAATATTTATTGGAGGGACTGATGCTGAAGCTGAAACTCCAATACTTTGGCCATGTGATGCAAAGAACTGACTTGTTGAAAAAGACTCTGATGCTGGGAAAGACTGAAGGCGGGAGGAGAGGGTATGGCAGAGGATGCAATGGTTGGATGACATCACTGACTCTATGGACAAGAGTTTGAGTTGGTAATGGATTGGGAAGCCTGGCGTGCTGCAATCCATGGCATTGCAAAGAGTCAGACATGACCGAGCAACTGAAATGACTAATTTTACTATCCTATCAAGGCTTCCTTGGTAGCTCAGTAGTAAAGAATTCACCTGCAGTGGAGGAGATGTGTATAATTGGAGCAGATTTCTCTCAATAGGGAGGATCTCCTGGAGAAGGAAACAACAACCCACTCCAGTATGCTTGCCTGGGAAATCCCATGGATAGAGGAGCCTGTGGGGTGGATTGTACAGTTCATGGGGTTGAAAAGAGTCATATACAACTTACTGATGAGACAGCAATGAATTTATTATCACCATAACTGTTTTTTCACTCTTTGTCCTTCATATCTTCTTTCACTGTTCTCTGTGTCTTTATCAACATGAGGCTGTGAGGCACTGATCAAATATCCAGATTTAGAAACTGTTTCATGAGATGTCCCATAGTTTTACAATTCATATAAAGGGATGAAAGCACTAGAATAAACTATAGGAAAAAGACAATACTCACAATATTTCAACTTAATAGAAGAGAAGAGACTATTTTTGTTGCTATTGTTCTTGCTCTGTGCTAGACACTTTTTAATATTTGCTCATTGTATATTTGTTGAATTACTAAAGCCTTTTTTCATTGTGTTTCACTTCACTGAGCTTTGCTAATAATATATTTTTTGAAAAGTGAAGGTTTGTGGCAACCTTGCCTCCACCAAGTCAATGCACCATTTTCCCAACAGTATTTGTTCACTTCCTGTCTCTGTGTCTTATTTGGTAATTTTCACAATATTTCAAACCTTCTCATTTTTATTGTATGTGTTATGGTGACCTGTGTGTGATAAACGATCTTTGATATTGAAATTGTTCTGGGCTGCCACAAACTGTGCCCATGTAAGATAGCAAAGTTAATCAATAAATGTTATATGCGCTCTGATTGCTCCATTGACCAGCTATTCTGTCTCACTCTCCTTCTCCTTGAGCCTGCCTATTCCCTGAGACACAACAATATTGAAATTAGCTCAATTAATAACCTTAAAATAGACTTTAAGTGAAAAAGATAGTTGCACATCTCTCACTTTAATCAAAAGCTAGAAATGATTCAGCTTAGTGAGGAAGACACATTGAAAGCAGAGATAAGCTGCAAGTTAGGCCTCTTGCAGCAAATAGCTAATTGTGAACATAAAGGAAATTTTCTTGAAAGAAATTAAAAGTGCTACTCCAGTGAACACACAGATGATAAGAGAAATAGCATTATTGTTAATACGTAGAGAGTTTTAAAAGATTAGTCACCACACTTCCTTAAGCCAAAGCTTAATCCAGAACAAAACTTAACTCTTTTTAAATCTGTGAGTACTGAGAGAGGTAAGGGAGCCACAGAACAAAAGTAGTGAAGCTAGCAAATGTTGGTTCACAAGGTTTAAGAAAAGAAGACGTCTCCATAACAGAAAAGTGTAAAGTGAAGCAGCAAGTGCTATTGTAGAAACTGCATTAAGTTATCTAGAAGATCTAACTAAGATAATGAATGAAGGTGACTATATTAAACAGCAGATTTTCCATATAGATCAAACAGCATTTTATTGGAAATATATGTCTTCTAGGACTTTTCATATCTCAGGAATAGAAATAAATGCCTGTCTCAAAGCTTCAAAGGACAGGCTGTCTCTCTTGTAGCCTTACAAATAGCTA
>SJYC01004547.1:0-23842 GCA_006408675.1 Madoqua kirkii | reverse complement strand
CACTGGACTGTTCAGGAATTCCCAAAACTGTCCATTTCTAAAGCACACCACTTACACCTATTCTTCCACCTATCACTTCCCCCTACACATTACTAGTCATAGATCTTGATGGGAGGAGTGTGACAGAATTTTGCAAAGTTTTAAATAACCAGAATACTACTACTCAGCCTTCAGGTAGTAGTTCCAACACCATCCCATTTGAGAACCTTCCTGAACTTCTTATAAGAATGCAAAATACTCCTCCTTTGTATTTACCTACAGGGTGTAGAGAAATTCCTTTTCTTAAATAAACTTTACTGAGATAGAAATATAATATACATACCTATATACATACATCCTATCATTTTGCCTTTTCATACTGAGCATGGGGTTCTCAAGGCAAGAATACCGAAGTGGCTTGCCATTCCCTTCTCCAGTGGACCACTCCAATGTCAGCCCTCTCCACCATGACCTGCTCTCCACCATGACCTGCCTGTCTTGGGTTGTGCCGCAGGCATGGCTTGGTTTCATTGAGTTAGACAAGGCTGTGGTGCTAGTGTGATGAGATTGACTAGTTTTCTGTGAGTATGGTTTTAGTGTGTCTGCCCTCTGATGCCCTCTGGCAACACCTACCATCTTACCTGAATGTCAGGTCCATGAATCAAGGCAAATTGGAAGTGGTCAAACAAGAGATGGCAAGAGTGAACGTCGACAGTCTAGGAATCAGTGAACTAAAATGGACTGGAATGGATGAATTTAACTCAGATGACCATTATATCTACTACTGCGGGCAGGAATCCCTCAGAAGAAATGGAGTGGCCATCATGGTCAACAAAAGAGTCCGAAGTGCAGTACTTGGAGACAATCTCGAAAGCGACAGAATGATATCTGTTCATCTTCAAGGCAAACCATTCAATATCACAATAATACAAGCCTATGCCCCAATCAGTAATGCTGAAGAAGCTGAAGTTGAACAGTTTTATGAAGACCTACAAGACTTTTTAGAACTAACACCCAAAAAAGATGTCATTTTCATTATAGGGGACTGGAATGCTAAAGCAGGAAGTCAAGAAACACCTGGAGTAACAGGCAAATTTAGCTTTGGAATGCGGAATGAAGCAGGGCAAAGGCTAATCTAGTTTTGCCAAAAAAAATGCACTGGTCATAGCAAAAACCAACAACAAAAGAAAAGATTCTACACATGGACATCACCAGATGGTCAACACTGAAATCAGATTGATTATATTCTATACAGCCAAAGATGGAGAAGCTCTATACAGTCAACAAAAACAAGACCAGGAGCTGACTGTGGCTCAGATCATCAAATCCTTATTACCAAATTCAGACACAAATTGAGGAAAGTAGGGAAAACCACTAGACTCTGAGTGAATTTTGTGAGATGGTGGTGGACAGGGAGGCCTGGCGTGCTGCGATTCATGGGTTCGCAAAGAGTCAGACACGACTGAGTGACTGAACTGAACTGAACTGATAGTCCATGGGGTTGCAAAGAGTCGGACACGAGTAAGCAACACTCACTTTCATACTAAATATATATTTGAATTATATAGATATATACATATACGGCGAAGGCAATGGCACACTACTCCAGTACTCTTGCCTGGAAAATCCCATGGACAGAGGAGCCTGGTAGGCTGCAGTCTATGGGGTCGCTAAGAGTCGGACAGGACTGAGCGACTTCACTTTCACTTTTCATTTTCATGTATTGGAGAAGAAAATAGCAACTCACTCCAGTGTTCTTGCCTGGTGAATCCCAGGGACGGGGGAGCCTGGTGGGCTGCTGTCTATGGGGTCGCACAGACTATGCGAAGTCACTTCAGTCGTGTCCAACTCTTTGCCATACTTTCGTCTCAGTTTCAAAGGACTGGTTAACAAAATAGGCCACTCGTTATATACAAATAAATGATGCCAATATTTATTAGATAATTACCTATTTTACATTCAATACACTAATATTATAAGAAAAGAGAAATAGAAACAGCAGAGGATACATCACCAAATTGAGTTTTGACCGACATCCAGATTAAAACAGTGCTGGGAAGTCCCGTGTCACAGCACATCTGGAGTCCCAGTTTAGAAAAGTTTCCAGGCAGTGCAACTGCTCCGTAGGTGAGACATCAAACATTGTATTCTGGGTTCCTGTTTATAATCCCAGGACACAAACTGATATCATCATTAATCTGTGAGTAAACAGCAGCTCTGGTTTCACGTTAATGTTGTTTGTTTTGTCTTGTAAAACCTGGAATGTTGTTAAGCCTGGGGCTTGGTTGGCCAGCGCCCATCCAGGGGCTCAGGAATCTCAAGATTTATCTCCCATCTTATCTATGGGCTTCAGGTCTTGCACTCACAGCAGGCAGGCACTCAGTCAGGGCAGTGTCCAGGCAGATTAGAAGCAAGGTCAGAGGCCTGTTCTGTTTCATCTCTGAAGCCTAAACAAGACTATTTAACTTCCCTAACAGTGATTCTATGGACTGTAGCCCATCAGGCTCCTCTGTCCATGGGATTCTCCAGGCAAGAATACTGGAGTGGGTTGCCAAGCCCTCCTTCAGACGATCTTCCAGACCCAGGGATCAAACCCACATCTCCTGTGGCTCCTGCATTGCAGGCAGCTTCTTTACTGCTGAGCCACTGGGGAAGCCCCGTGTGTGTGTGTGTGTGTGTGTGTGTGTGTGTGTGTGTGTAATATGTGTGTGTGTGTGTGTGTGTGTAAAACTGCCAAGCTATTTCCCAAAGTGGTTGTACTATTTTACATTTCCACCAGCCAAATATAAGAATCCAGTTGCTAGACATCCTCATCAACACTTGGTATTGTGCATCTTTTTTTAAAATTGGGAGTGTAGTGATTGACAATATTTCAGGTGTACAGCAAAGTACTTCAGTTATACCTACATGTATACATTCTTTTTCACACTTTTTTCCATTATAGATCACTATAAGATACTGAATATAGTTCTTTTTGCTATACAGTAGGTCCTTGCTGTTTTGTGCATCCTTTAAATTTTGGACATTCTACATATTGAGTGACTAAGAGAAGGAGAAATATCGTGTGACATCCCCTACATGTGAAACCTAAAAAGAAATTATACAAATGAACTTACTTACAAAACAGAAAGAGACACACAGACTTAGAGAATGAACCTATGGTTGCCAAGGGAAATGGACAGTTTGGAATTCACAGGTACATACTGCTATATTCAAAATGGATAACCAACAAGGACCTACTGTATAGCAAACAAATAAATAAATAAAATTTATAAATCAACATACATTTTCATAAAATGAGAAATGTATGCTTAACATCATGTATCATTCCAGGCCTTGAAAATAAAAACTATCATACCAAAAAAATTTTTTCTCAACATTCTAGAGGGTGTATAATGATATCAGAGTTCTGTGTTGCATTTCCCTGATGACCAACTATGTTGAAACTTTTTCATGTGTTTAAGGATCATTATGAGACAGGCTAAACCTGGGACCTGGGACCCTTTGCTGCAATACTTATACCTGGATAAATATTTCCTTGAGCAACAAAATACCTAGAAACCATAAGGGACTGAAAATAACTGAATGCATGCTCGGTTGCAGTAAATTACGGAAAAGATACAAAAAGACCAAAGAAGTCCAACTGCCACTTCTGAAGAGCCAGGAGCATAAAAAGGATACTAAGCATGACCTCAGGAGTACGTCAAGACTGTATATTGTCACCCTGCTTATTTAACTTATATGCAGAGTACATCATGAGAAATGCTGGGCTGGAAGAAGCACAAGCTGGAATCAAGACTGCTGGGAGAAATATCAATAACCTCAGATATGCAGACGATACCACCCTTATGGCAAAAAGTGAAGAAAAACTAAAGAGCCTCTTGATGAAAGTGAAAGGGGAGAGTGAAAAAGTTGGCTTAAAGCTCAACATTCAGAACACTAAGATCATGGCATTTGGTCCCATCACTTCATGGGAAATAGATGGGGAAACAGTGGAAACTGTGGCTGACTTTATTTTTCTGGGCTCAAAAATCACTGCAGATGGTGATTGCAGCCATGAAATTAAAAGACGCTTGCTCCTTGGAAGGAAAGTTATGACCAAACTAGAAAGTATATTCAAAAGAAGAGACATTACTTTGCCAACCAAGGTCCATCTAGTCAAGGCTATGGTTTTTCCAGTAGTCATGTATGGATGAGAAAGTTGGACTATAAAGAAAGCTGAATGCCAAAGAATTGATGCTTTTGAACTGTGGTGTTGGAGAAGACTCTTGAGAGTCCCTTGGACTGCAAGGAGATCCAACCAGTCCATCCTAAAGGAGATCAGTCCTGAGTGTTCACTGGAAGGACTGATATTGAAGCTGAAACTCCAATACTTTGGCCACCTGATGCAGAGTTGACTCATTTGAAAAGACCCTAATGCTGGGAAAGATTGAGGGCAGGAGGAGAAGGGGACGACAGAGGATGAGATGTTTGGATGGCATCACTGACACAATGGACATGGGTTTGGGTGGACTCTGGGAGTTGATGATGGACAGGGAGGCCTTGCGTACTGTGGTTCATGGGGTCACAAAGAGTCGGACACAACTGAACGACTGAACTGAAGTGAAGCATGACCTCTGTACACAGCACCACCTAGGGGGAGGGAAAGCCACCTAAGCCATCCCTCTGACCTGACCCCTGGACCCGCCCCTACCCTTACCCCATATAAAGAACCATCTCATCCCATCTTAGGGAGGAAGCAAGGGAATCTGTTACTTGTTTACACTCCCTCCTGCTGCCACAAGAGCCACAGTAAAGCCTTGCCTCAATTTTTGTCTGGCCTTTTATCACTTTCTATTGATTAAGGAAACCCAGGAATTCTGGTTGGTAACAACTCCAAGGTGAAACAGAATAAAGAACTTAAACCCAAAGGCAAAAAATGAGCAAAAAAGAAAACACAAGCTTCTAACTTGTACCCTGAAACCTTTAACCAATGGGTTTAAAGACCACTTGCCTCTAATATTTAACTTCATTCACTTCCTAAAGTTCAGATATGGTGAACCTCTTCCTGGTTCTCCCATTTTTAGAAAGGTCTGTGCAATTCCCTCCATTCAGATAACACTATGGCATAGCTACAGTCCTGCACCACAGTTCCTCAGCAAAATGGAACCAGATGTAGAGTCAACAGTCTCCTTGTTCTTGTGTAGACCAAGACTTGAAAGCAACCTATAGAGTTTGTCCCACTGATGTGGACATTGTAAAAATATTTCACTTATCATATTTCAGAAACTGATATTTCTTTAAGATAATTTAAGTGCTGAGATTTGTTTTATGTGCATCTTGCATTTAATTGGCTGAAGATACAACTGAATTATTAAGAAAAAATATCAAATGCCTTCAAGAAGTGCACTTTGATTGGATTGATAGAAGAGAGGATACTTATGTTACAGTTGCAAAAAGAGGAGTGACTTGTTAAGGAAATTAAAATGGAAGAAGTCTTGTTCAGGCTTCAGAAGCACAAGAGTATCAGGCCTCTGACCTGTTTCTGATCTGCCTGAACACTGCCCAGATTCTGTGCCTGCCCACAAGCATAGCAAGTCATGTGGCACTTAAGAAGGGGAGCAGAAGGGGGAAGGGGTTGTTACGGAGTTTGGGATGGACATGTACATACTGTATAGCATGTGGAAATCTGCTCAATGTTACGTGGCAGCCTGGATGAGAGGAGACTTTTGGGGAAGAATGGATACATGTGTATGTATGTATGGCTGAGTCCCTTCACTGTTCATCTGAAACTATCAGACATTGTTAATCAGCTATATCCAATACAAATTTTTTTTTTTAAGGTGGGGGTTGGGGGTCTTCGAATCCTTGAATTCCTGGAGGTCTGGTCAACCCTCTGGGGTCTAATGAAATCCTGTGACTCACAAGAAACAAACAGCATTGTAAAAAATTAAAGTAAAACCAGAGCTGCATTTTTGCACACAAACTAATGATGATATCAGTTTGTGGCCTGGGATGATAAGCAGGAGCCCCTGAAACTGCAATTTGCAGTCTCACCCATGGAGTGGACACACGGCCTGGGAACATTTCCCAAATGGGACTCCAGATTGCTGTTAACAAGTGAATTCCCAGCACTGTTTAATTCTGGATGTTGGCCAGTTCAAATTGGTGTTGTATGTGCTGTTATTTTTCTCTTTTGTTTATATTTCATTTCTTTTAATGACTGTATATTGAAATTAGGTCAAATAATCTTCTATTAAATATTGAAATTGTTCTATTACATATCGAAATTGTTGTGTATGATGAGTGGTTTCTTTTGTTAACAAATCCCTCGAATCCAAAACAAAAGTAAAATTTTCCACAAAACATGACTATAAATCAACTAAAACCAAAACAAAACAGGTATTGCAACAGATTAACTCTTTTTAAAAAAAAATGTGCTTGTTTTCGGCTGTGCTGGGTCTTCCTTGCTGCAGCAGGCTTTCTCTAGTTGTGGCGAGTGGGCATTACTCTCTACTCGCAGTGCGCAGGCTTCCCACCGCAGTGGTTTCTCCTGCTGCAGAGCACAAGAGCACAGGCTCAACTGCCCCGCAGCCTGCGTGATCTTCCCGGATCAGGAATCGAACCTGTGCTCCTTGCGCTGGCAGGCACAATGCACCACCAGGGAAGTCCCAGATTGACTTTTAACAGGAAGTACATGACTGGGACATGATGCAGATTTTGGACAAACATCAGCCTGAGGCAGGAACCTGTGATGTAGAGCAAGTTATGGCATGATCAGATGTACCATGGAATCAAACGTGATACCTGCCTCACTTGAATGGATGTTTTGAGAGCTATTATTTATCCCTGCCACAGAAATGATGCATGCTAAGTAGAGCCTGAAGGGAAAAAGTTAAATTTTAAAAAGTTTTCTTTGTCCTCTTAAAACCCCGGAGGCAGGCCATACCTCATGGAAAATAGCCTGCCCCTTATCTGATGACTCATAGCCTCCTGATCCCTGAAGCAGCCCCTCTATAATTATGGTGGTATTTTTCTATTAAACTTTAACTGGTGACTTATAGCCTAGTTTCCTGGCAAGGGACCCCCAGGTGATGTATTTTCTGTTAAAACTTTTCCGGGTGGCTGTTCTGACCAACCGCCTCAGGGTGGTCAGCCAGCCGTTTCAGCCTGATAACTTGCAGACCTATCCCTGCAAAGGTCAAGCCTTGCCCACCAATCAAACGTCCTCACCCCACCTGTACCTGCCTATGGCCCCAATCACATTGTCTTAACCCTATTCCCGCCTGCTTGTGATTTTTCTGTATAAAAATTCTTCTCAACCAGTGTTCTGGGTTCATTCCTCCTCGGAGGTGACTGAACCCCGGCGCGCCGGTTCAATAAAATCCTCTTGCGGTTTACATCGAGTTCAACGAGTCTTGGTTATCTGTGGGAAGACGGTTCCGGTGATTAGGCCTTCTCCGGGTCTAACAAGCCCACTCCTTCACTCTGAGCCCAAGAATGGAAAGACACATCTGGCAGAAGTAGAGCCACTACTGACTTGTAACTGTTGTGGGCTGAACTGGGTCCCCTAAAAAGATAAATCACAACCCCCAGTAACTGTGAATGGGACTTTATGTGGAGATAAGCTCTTTGCAGATATAATTAGTTAAAATGAGCTCATACTAGATTATGATGTGCTGTTAATCCAATACAACTGGTGTCCTAAGAAGAGAGAATACAGAGACACAGGCAAGGGTGCCATGTGAGCACAGAGGCAGATGTTAGTGATTTTCTAGCTACAAGATAAGAACTCCAAGGACTGCTGGCATCCATGAGAGGCCAGGAAAGGGGAACGGAACAGATTCTTTCTCAGCCCCTCCAGAAGAAATCAAGCCTACCAACATTTTGGTTTTAGACCTCTGCCCCTAGAATCATGAGAGAATACATAAATTCTTTAGTTACTCAGTTTGTGGTACTTTGTTATGGTAGCTCTATTCAGCAGCCAATGTAAACATGAGTGAGTGAATAATTAACCACTGTTCTTGGAAATCATTAAGATGTTACTGTTATTTTTTAAATGGTTAAAAGTTAATGTGTGCATCACGGAAACTAAAAAACACAGGAAGCAAAGTACACAAACGTCATCCATCAGCTCAGTTCAGTCACTCAGTCATGTCAAACTCTTTGCAACCCCATGAACCACAGTGTGCCAGGCCTCCCTGTCCATTACCAACTCCCGGAGTTCACTCAGACACATGTCCAATGAGTCGGTGATGCCATCCAACCATCTCATCCTCTGTCGTCCCCTTCTCCTCCTGTCCGCAAACCCTCCCAGCATCAAGGTCTTTTCCAATGAGTCAACTCTTTGCATGAGGTGGACAAAGTATTGGAGTTTCAGCTTCAGCATCAGTCCATCCAATGAAAACCCAGGACTGATCTCCTTTAGGATGAACTGGTTGGATCTCCTTGCAGTCCAAGGGACTCTCAAGAGTCTTCTCTAACACCACAGTTCAAAAGCATCAATTCTTTGGCGCTCAGCTTTCTTCACAGTCCAATTGTCACATCCATACGTGACCACTGGAAAAACCATAGCCTTGACTAAATGGACCTTTGCTGACAAAATAATGTCTCTGCTTTTGAATATGCTATCTAGGTTGATCATAACTTTCCTTCCAAGGAGTAAGCATCTTTTAATTTCATGGCTGCAGTTACCATCTGCAGTGAGTCTGGAAAACAAAAAAATAAAGTCTGACACTGTTTCCACTGTTTCCCCATCTGTTTCCCATGAAGTGATGGGACCAGATGCCATGATCTTAGTGTTCTGAATGTTGAGCTTTAAGCCAACTTTTTCACTCTCCCCTTTCACTTTCATCAAGAGGCTCTTTAGTTCCTCTCCACTTTCTGCCATAAGGGTGGTGTCATCTGCATATCTGAGGCTACTGATATTTCTCCCAGCAATCTTGATTCCAGCTTGTGCTTCTTCCAGCCCAGCGTTTCTCATGATGTGCTCTGCATATCAGTTAAATAAGCAGAGTGACAATATGCAGCCCTGATGTACTCCTTTTCCTATTTGGAACCAGTCTGTTGTTCCATGTCCAGTTCTAACTGTTCTTCCTGACCTGCATATAGGTTTCTCCAGAGGCAGGTCAGGTGGTCTGGTATTCCCATCTCTTTCAAAATTTTCCAGAGTTAAACATCATCCATAATCACAAGTATTTCACAGCTTGATGTATTCTTCCAGGTGCTATGCTTGTACACACAGAACTAAGCAAATATTTTTACATGGTTGAGACTGTACAGTATGTATCAGTCATTGTCACACATCATGATCATGCAAATGTGTCAATTCCAGTCTGAAAGCCATAAGTATTTTGATAACCAAGAATACCCTGCACCCATCTGTTCTCTATGTCTGCGTCTTCATTGCTGCCCTGCAAATAGGTTATCAGTACCATCTTTCTAGATTCCATGTATGTGGGTTAATATACAGTGTTTGTCTTTCTCTTTCTGATTTACTTCACTCTATATAATAGGCTCTAGGTTCATCCGCCTCATTAGGACTGACTCAAATGCATTCTTTTTATAGGAGAGAGCTCAGTCTGGTGCTCTGTGACAACTTAAAGGGGTGGGATGGGGTGGGAGATGGGTGAGTGGTTCAGGAGGAAGGGGACATACGCATATCTGTGACTGATTCATGGTGATGTATGGCAGAAGCCAACAATGATTGGAAAGCAATTGTAAAGCAACTATCCTCCAATTAAATAATTAACCAGTTAATTAAAATGAGGAATACCCTACATTAACTCAATAAGGAAAAAATAAAAGTCCTTTTCTGGGTGTGATGGTTAATTTTTTGTATTAACCCAGACTAAACAATGTTTCTGGATCCAATTCTAATAAGTTAATCAGTCCTACTGGTTCTATTCCTCTGGAGAACTTGAGGACAAAAACTGTCACAGAAGACAAAAATGATAACAGATTGCTTACACAAAGATACTAAAAATATTACACTTAAAATATTACATTCCCTTATGCTCAATAGTGGCTGAGACATAAAGTGACAGAGTATAATAAATTTTTTAAAAATATTTTTATATTTTCATTTATTTGGCTGTGCCAGGTTTTGGCAGCAGCACACAGAATCTTGAATTATGGTATACAACTCCTACTTGTGACATGCAGGATTCAAGGCCCCCTGTGTTGAAGGATGGAGTCCCAGCCATTGGACCACCAGGGAAGTCTCTAGAATAAAATGACTTAAGAGAATTCATTATCATATATATTCTCTTGAAATATTATCAAGAAAGAATATTTCCACTGAATTATTTAACAATACATTCTTAAAGTACAGCCAAAAGAACTGTGAAGTGAAGTCGCTCAGTCATGTTTGACTCTTTGTGACCCCAAAGACTGTAGCGTACCAGGTTCCTCTGTCCATGGGATTTTCCAGGCAACAGTACTGGAGTGGATTGCCATTTCCTTCTCCAGGGGATCTTCCCAACCCAGGGCTCAAACCCAGGTCTCTCGCATTGTAAACAGACGCTTTACCATCCGAGCCACCAGGGAAGTCCTCCAAAAGAACTGTATACACACGTAAATTATCGAAATGTAAATATGAACACATCTGTCCACATTCCTCCCCACCACCAGCCTAATGTGCAAGTGCAGACGTCCAATGCTCAGAGGTGGTTTAACAATGCCATACCCAAGATACTCCTTTCTACTAATTACTTTTTAAAGATATTTACTTGATTGATTCACTAACTCCACTTTTTATCATACATTCTCAGTTTCAGACATCCAAAAAGCTTAGATGTTGCAAAATAAAAGAGTAGGCTTTATCCACAATAAACTCAGGCACTTTATAAAAAATGTACACATAGAACTATGGATATAATCCAAGACTATTGTCCAGATATGGAGATGCTAGTGGAGAGGCCCCTCCTTCCATCATTTAGCTTCTTCCTCTCCCATCGTTTTAATGACCAAATATAGAAATTCATCATCCAGTGTCAAAAGGTAAACGAACAAAAAGCTAGTTTACCAATTTTACTCATGACATACACTAGCAATCTCTTTAACACCTGGAAAGACTAGCTGTTGTAAAATTTTAACTCATTTGACTTTTATATACACCATACCCTGCGTGCATCCTCAGTTGTGTCCAGCTCTTTGGGATCCCATGAACTGTAGCCCACCAAGCTCCTCTGTCCATGGGATTTCCCAGGCAAGAATACTGGAGTGCGTTGCCATTTCCTCCTCCAGGGGATCTTCCTGACCCAGGGATTGAAGCATCTCTTGCAACTCCTGCATTGCAGGCAGAATCTTCCCACACTGAGCCACCAGGGAAGCCCTTCTACATACACCATTGTTACTCAGTCGTATCCGACTCCATGAACTGCAGCAGGCCAGGCTTCCCTGTCCTTCATTATCTCCTGGAGTTTGCTCCAACTCGTGTCCATTGAGTTAGTGATGCCACAGACACCACAAAATAAAACCAACTGCACAGAACACGAGAGAATAATGATTTGAACTGAACTGAACTATAAACAGACTGGCCTTGGGCCTTTGTTCTCCTCACTTTTCCCTCAGCCAACACAAATACCGTGTGTTCTGCTCAGAGAGATAATTCGGCTACTCCACCCCGAAAACACACCACTTCATATGAATATTAACAAACGGATATGTGCAAAATGTCTTATTTCACTATCTCTACTTTTAATATACTTTTTTATTGGTATACTTAAAAATAATTTCTTCTTTATATATTAATATACTTTAAAAAATATACTCCAATTTTAGTATACTTTATGTACTTCTAAACATCCAAAAAAGCTTGGTGTTATAAATAAGAACTTAAGTTTGTCCATCATATACACAATGATGCTGCTAAGTTGCTTCAGTCGTGTCCGACTCTGTGCGACCCCTGAGATGGCAGCCCACTAGGCTCCACCATCCCTGGGATTCTCCAGGCAAGAACACTGGAGTGGATTGCCATTTCCTTCTCCAATGCATAAAAGTGAAAAGTGAAAGTGAAGTCGCTCAGTCGTGTCTGACCCTCAGCAACTCCATGGACTGCAGCCTTCCAGGCTCTTCCATCCATGGGATTTTCCAGGCAAGAGTACTGGAGTGGGGTGCCATTGACTTCTCTGCATATACACAACAGGGTTGAATAAATGACAGTCACGTAACAATGGTTGTATCTGAGAGTGACTTCTAGTTAGGAATACTGTAGTCTAGAATCCTTCATTTCTATCAATTTCTTCTCTTCAAAAAGGACCAACTGAATGAGATGCAGTTTTATGATTTAATTTCCAAAGACATTTTCAGAAGACAGTCTTTCTCTGAACTTTAACCCAAAGTGAACAACATCTGTTTCTTTACTAACTTGACTTTTGTTTCTCTTCGAATTGAGACAGTAACATTGACATATATACACTACCATGTGCAAAATAGATAGCTGGTCGGAAGCTGCTGTATAGCACAGGGAGCTCAACCTGGGGCAAGGGTCGGGGGAGGGACGGGATGAGGGGATGGGAGGTTCAATAGGGAGGGGACACACATATGTATATAGCTGACTCTCACTGTTGTACAGCAGAAACCAACACCATATTGTAAAGCAATTACCCTCCAATTGAAAAAAAAAAAAAAAGAATAAAATCTCCCAACCCAGAAATCCTCTCCACAAACAGAAGAAGAAAACAGTTGTATTACTGGATTCAGTTCAGTTCAGTTCAGTCGCTCAGTCGTGTCCGACTCTTTGTGACCCCATGAATCACAGCACGCCAGGCCTCCCTGTCCATCACCATCTCCTGGAGTTCACTTAGACTCACGCCCATCGAGTCCGTGATGCCATCCAGCCATCTCATCCTCTGTCGTACCCTTCTCCTCCTGCCCCCAATCGTTCCCAGCATCAGAGTCTTTTTCAATGAGTCAACTCTTCGCACGAGGTGGCCAAAGTACTGGAGTTTCAGCTTTAGCATCATTCCTTCCAAAGAAATCTCAGAACTGATCTCCTTTACGATGGAATGGTTGGATCTCCTTGCAGCCCAAGGGACTCTCAAGAGTCTTCTCCAACACCACAGTTCAAAAGCATCAGTTCTTCGGTGCTCAGCTTTCTTCACAGTCCAACTCTCACATCCATACATGACTACAGGAAAAATCATAGCCTTGACTAGGCAGACCTTAGTCGGCAAAGTAATGTCTCTGCTTTTGAATATACTATCTAGGTTGATCATAACTTTTCTTCCAAGGAGTAAGCATCTTTTAATTTCATGGCTGCAGTCACCATCTGCAGTGATTTTGGATAAGAATTAAACAAGCATGTGATGCTCACTGTAGGGAATCCACCATTAGGTTGGAAGGACAAGAAGAAATCTCACCTTTTCTTCAGGGCACCCTTCCTAATGCCAAGCAGACAACCTATTATACATGTTCACAAAGTAATAAGTGATTGCTATAAGTGTTCAAGTGCAAGGACTTATTGATGGCACTGTTTATCACACATTGTCCATATTATTAAGTTCACCTGGTAATTGAGATGACCATCAGTGCTTGCTAATTGGATTTAATCAAAGGAAAATTAAACTTATTCTGAGCATTTATGATGGAAGGTAGTTTTGCAACTTAGTTAGAGCCCACTAAAGCTGGGCTGCTACTCTCTCACAGGAACTAGGGGATAGGGGTTATCTTCCTTGATAATCATATTTCAAAGAGATGGCTCCCAGGTCCTTGAAAAAGACATTCCTGTATTTATGTACAATACAGCTAAAGTTAAATGAAATGCACATAACACACTGGGCAATGTTAATATGAAATCTCCTAGTACATGCCAACAAAACATCTTTTGTAATTTTTTCCTCCAATCTCACTCAACCCAGTGAAAAAGTACAAAAAGTAGACTGTTTGGAGATGGTTTAACAATTTCATTTCCAAAGATGATATTTCTCATAAAATTTTTTTATAAGAAAATTTGTTTTTGGCCACATGGTACAGCATGTGGAAACTTAGTTCCCTGACCAGGGACGAACCCACGTGCCCTGCACTGGAAGGTAAATTCTTAATCACTGGACCACCAGGCAAGTCCCTCTCCAGAACTTTTTATTATCCCAAACTGAAACTCTGTAGCCATTAAATATTAACTCCTCATTAGCACACTCCTCCAAACCCTTGATAACCAACACTGTACCTTCTCTAGGTCAAATTCTCCAAGAATTTGACTATTTTAAGTAACTCATGTAAGTGGTGTGTGCACACCAAGTCATTTCAGTTGTATGCGACACTTTGCCACCACATGGATAGTAGCTCCCCAGGCTCCTCTGTCCATGGGATTCTCCAGACAAGAATACTAGAGTTGGTAGCCATTGCCTTCTCCAGGGCATCTTCCCGATTCCAGGGATTGAACCCACATCTCTTAAGTCTCCTGCATTGGCAGGCAGGTTCTTTACCATTAACACCACCTGGGAAGCCCTGATATAAGTGGAGTCATATAATATTCCCATCAACTTTTTAAAAATATGTATTTATTTGACTGTGTCAGGTCTTCGTTGTGCTATGCAGGATCTTTAGTTGTGGCATGTGAATTCTTGGTTGTTGCGTGTGGGATCTAGTTCCCTGACCAGGAATTGAACCCAGGCCCCCTGCACTGGGAACCCAGGGTGTTACCCACTGGACCACCAGGTAAGCACCAATTTTTAAAAGCTCTTTATAAAATGTCATTCTACTTCTAATTTTAGATACATGAAACATTTCTAAACATCTTAAAAGATTAGACATTATACTTCAAATCAGAGTTTACTTATCCACTATATATACAATACTGTTGGACTAAAATGGCACATACACTCACACACATAGCACTGGTTATAACTGAGGTATCTTTTAAATATGACCATTTTGATCTTGAGCCATTTCTTCCTTACTTTCTTCTCTCCAACACAATCCAGTGGGCAAGTTCAGGCACATATAATGCTTATAGGTCGTTGAACAAATGAATATTCAACAGTTCTATATTGGTAACTTCTTTTTTTTTAATATTTATCTATTCATTTGGCTGTGACAGGTCTTAGTTTCCATATGCAGTATCTTCTATCTTAGTTGTGGCATGCAGGATCTTTAGTTGTGGCATGTAAGTTGCACCAAGTGGGATTAGTTCCCTAACCAGGGATTCATTAGTTCAGTTCCCTGACCAGGGATTGAAGCAGGCCCCCTGCCTTGTGAGCACAGAGTCTTAGCCACTGGAGCTCCAGGGAAGTCCCAATATATATTGGTAATCTCTTAACTACCCAGAGACTTGATGCTCGAAATTATGGCTCATTGGTCTATTATATACATTATATACACAGCCAAACAAAATACATAAAGCATACCAAAAATGATTCTGTCTGTAATTATGCAAAAAAAGAGAGTGAAAAAGTTGGCTTTAGCTCAACATTCAGAAAACGAAGATCATGGCATCTGGTCTCATCACTTCATGGGAAATAGATGGGGAAACAGTGGAAACAGTGTCACACGTTATTTTGGGGGGCTCCAAAATCACTGTAGATGGTGACTGCGACCATGAAATTAAAAGACGCTTACTCCTTGGAAGAAAAGTTATGACCAACCTAGATAGCATATTCAAAAGCAGAGACATTACTTTGCCGACTAAGGTCCGTCTAGTCAAGGCTATGGTTTTTCCTGTGGTCATGTATGGATGTGAGAGTTGGACTCTGAAGAAGGCTGAGCGAGGAAGAATTGATGCTTTTGAACTGTGGTGTTGGAGAAGACTCTTGAGAGTCCCTTGGGCTGCAAGGAGATCCAACCATTCCATCGTAAAGGAGATCAGTTCTGGGATTTCTTTGGCAGGAATGATGCTAAAGCTGAAACTCCAGTACTTTGGCCACCTCGTGCGAAGAGTTGACTCATTGGAAAAGACTCTGATGCTGGGAACGATTGGGGGCAGGAGGAGAAGGGTACGACAGAGGATGAGATGGCTGGATGGCGTCACTGACTCAATGGATGTGAGTCTGAGTGAACTCTGGGAGTTGGTGATGGACAGGGAGGCCTGGCGTGCTGTGATTCATGGGGTCGCAAAGAGTCAGACATGACTGAGCGACTGAACTGAACTGATGGCAAAACCAATACAATATTGTAAAGTAATTAACCTCCAATTAAAATAAATAAATTTATATTAAGTTAAAAAAATAAAGATTCCAAATAAGCTGTCATATGGAGCCCTCTGTGGTTTTTTGGTTGACACTGCTCACAGAGATGGTTTAGCAATTCCACTGCCAAAAGACAGTACTTCCTATGAACTTTAGCACAAAGATATTTACAAAATGATATTTCACTCTAAACATATATTGGGCACTTTAAAAGATCTAGATAGACTAAATGTTTCAAATAAGGACTTTGTCCACTATACACACTCTTTGTGACTCCATGGGGCATTTCTTCTGGGCTTAGGGTAGACATGGACTGTAGCCCACCAGGCTCCATGGAATTCTCCAGGCAAGAATACTAGAGTGGGTAGCCATTCCCTTCTCCCTTGGAATCTTTCCCACTAAGGGATCAAACCTGCATCTCCTGTGTCACCCACACAGGATTCTTTACCATCTGAGCCACCAGAGAAGTCCACTATACAAAAAGCAGTCCTAAGTAAGTTGCACACATATGACAACAGTTATGATCTAGAAGTATTTTCTAACTATGAACATTCTGGCTTCAAACCCTTCTTTCTTCTATCCCTCTTCCACTGACCCAGTGAACTACACCACTCAAATTTCAGGAGACAATCTTTCATAGGAATTTCAACACAAAGCACACAAAATGTATTAACATCTATATTTTTCCAATAAACCTGAGACAGGCTGGGATCTGAGACCCTTTGCTGCAGTGCTTACATGGGGACAACCATCTCCTTAAACAACAAAATACAAAGAAATTATAAGGGATTAAAAATAAGTGTGTTCATACACCATAGGCCCAAGTTATGAACAAGATACAAAAAGGCCAAAAACCCAACTGTCATTTCTGAGAAGCCTGGAACCAAAGCAGGGTACTCCATATGCACCCTGCACACAGCACCACCACGGGGGTGGGCAGACCGCCTAACCCACCCCTCCAGTCTGACCCCTGCACCTACCCCTACCCTCACTCGAGGCAGGAGATAGACGGGCCCCAGGCTGAGCAGCCAGAGTTCCTCCCACGTGGACAGATACTCCAAAATAGCAAGAGAGAGAGGTTGAGCTCTGCCCAGATAAGAGATAACAGATCACATATTCCGCATTCTTGAAGTCAAGGAGGCCTTCTCAACTACACATGCACAGAAAAGCTCCATGGAGGTCAAAAGAGAGGGGATGTCGCTTCATACTCAGTGATGTCCACCTACCCATAGGTCTCTTGGATAGAGTGCATCTTGGCTAAGAGTTGTACATGCACACATGGGAGGACACTGGGATATACGAAATACCAGGCACAGCAAGATGACTGGCCAAAGGAAGCCCAGAAGAAATGCCCATGAAAGTGATTCAAACTGAAATGGGGATCCAAGTTCTCGTTTGTGGAGCCACAGAATGAACCTGGCAGTTCACTCTCTTTTTCTCTGCACTCGCCTTACATTCTGGTGCCAAAACCTGAGAGGGAAGATCCACCGCAACTGGGTGGGCTCCTCTCAGGAGCCCACCACCAGTGGTCCCCTCCCTTGGACCTCGCTGAGAAACTGAGATGAGTTCCTGCAAGGGACTCTCCACTTGCCTTGCTGGACTGACATCCACACACCAGCCCACTTTTCATCCATCCATTACAAAGGTGAGTGAAATCCCATTCCCTTGTATCCTGTCTCTCTAGCCTCGTATCAAAGTCCTAGTGCTAGATGGGAGGAGGGTCCCTACGGCCCTCGGGTCCTTGGCCTTGTGCTCCAACTGACTTTGAAATAGGGGACACCCATTTCAAAGCAGACGATTATTACTCTCTGAGCAAGTCCTGAGAACGGGAACGCCTTTTCTCTCAGGCCTTTCTCCTCACTTTCTCTCGCTCTTGTCTAACCTCCCTATTCAGCCACAATGGGAAATTCTCAATCCCAGCCCTCAAAATTGACTCCTCTAGGATGCCTTCTCTGAAACCTAAAAGGCTTAGGCTTCCAAGGGGAGATCAGACCAAAAGGACTTACTTACTATTCTGATGATGTCTGGCTACAACACAGACTTGATAGATTCCTGTAAGGTAAGGGAACTAGAGAAGGCGAGGTTCAGAGAAAGAACAAGACTGATACTCTACGGGAACAGATCACCTTTAATAAGGTAAAAAGGGGCAGCAGTCAGACCAGTGAGCAAATGCACCAAGTCAAGAAAAGAGTAGGTATATATAGAAAACATGCACATGCAGAGATAAATTGTTTTCAGGGAGTCTGTTTATGGATGGAGGTTCTTGACATTGTACAGGAGACAGGGAATAAGACCATTCCCGAGAAAACGAAATGCAAAAAAGCAAAATGGTTGTCTGAGGAGGCCTTAAATAGCTGTGAAAAGAAGAGAAGTGAAAAGCAAAGGAGAAAGGAAAGATATAAGCATCTGAATGCAGAGTTCCAAAGAACAGCAAGGAGAGATAAGAAAGGCTTCCTCAGTGACCAGTGCAAAGAAACAGAGGAAACAATAAAATGAAAATGACTAGTGATCTCTTTAGAGATACCAAGGGAATATTTCATGCAAGATGGGCTCAATAAGGAACAGAAATGGCATGGACGTAGCAGAAGCAGAAGATATGAAGAAGAAGTGGCAAGAATACACAGAAGAACTGTACAAAAAAGAGCTTCATGAGCCAGATAATCACGATGGTGTGATCACTCATCTAGAGACAGACATTTTGGAATGTGAAGTCAAGTGGGCCTTAGAAAGCATCACCACAAACAAAGCTAATGGAGGTGATGGAATTCCAGTTGAGCTGTTTCAAATCCTGAAAGATGATGCTGTGAAAGTGCTGTACTCAATATGCCAGCAAATTTGGAAAACTCAGCAGTGGCCACAGGACTGGAAAAGGTCAGTTTTCATTCCAATCCCAAAGAAAGGCAATGCCAAAGAATGCTCAAACTACCGCACAATTGCTCTCATGTCACATGCTAGTAAAGTAATGCTCAAAATTCTTCAAGCCAGGCTTCAGTAATACGTGAACTGTGAACTCCCTGATGTTCAAGCTGGTTTTAGAAAAGGCAGAGGAACCAGAGATCAATTGCCAACATTCGCTGGATCATGGAAAAAGCAAGAGAGTTCCAGAAAATTGTCTACTTCTGCTTTATTGATTATGCCAAAGCCTTTGACTGTGTGGATCACAATAAACTGTAGAAAATTCTGAAAGAGATGGGAATACCAGATCACCTAACCTGCCTTCTGAGAAATCTATTTGCACGTCAGGAAGCAACAGTTAGAAACAACAGACTGGTTCCAAATAGGAAAAGGAGTACATCAGGGCTGTATACTGTCATCCTGTTTATTTAACTTACATGTAGAGTACATCATAAGAAATGCTGGACTAGAAGAAACTCAAACTGGAATCAAGATTGCTGGGAGAAATATCAATAACCTCAGATATGCAGATGATACCACCCTATGGCAGAAAGTGAAGAAGAACTAAAGAGACTCTTGATGAAAGTGAAAGAGGAAAGTGAAAAAGTTGGTTTAAAGCTCAACATTCAGAAAACAAAGATCATGGCAACCGGTCTCATCATTTCATGGGAAATAGATGGAGAAACAGTGGAAAAAGTGTCAGACTTTATTTTTTTGAGCTCCAAAATCACTGCAGATGGTGACTGCAGCCATGAAATTAAAAGATGTTTACTCCTTGGAAGAAAAGTTATGACCAACCTAGACAGTATATTCAAAAGCAGAGACTTACTTTGCTGACTAATGTCCGTTTAGTCAAGGCTATGGTTTTTCCTGTGGTCATGTATGGATGTGAGAGTTGGACTGTGAAGAAGACTGAGCACCGAAGAATTGATGCTTTTCTACTGTGGTGTTGGAGAAGACTCTTGAGAGTCCTTTGGACTGCAAGGAGATCCAACCAGTCCATTCTAAAGGAGATCAGCCCTGGGATTTCTTTGGAAGGAATGATGCTAAAGCTGAAACTCCAGTACTTTGGCCACCTCATGAGAAGAGTTGACTCATTGAAAAAGACTCTGATGCTGGGAGGGATTGGAGACAGGAGGAGAAGGGGACGACAGAGGTTGAGATGGCTGGATGGCATCACTGACTCAGTGAACGTGAGTCTGAGTGAACTCTGGGAGTTGGGGATGGACAGGTAGGCCTGACATGCTGCAATTCATGGGGTGGGAAGAGTTGGACACGAATGAGCAACTGAACTGAAATGAATGCAGCTAGTGACTTTAAGTTGAAGCCAGTGTTCATTTACCATTTTAAAAATGCAAGGCTCCTTAACTATGCTAAATCTACTCTACCTGTGCTCTACAGCCAACAAAGTTTGGGAGTAGCACACCTGCTTGTAACATAGTTTCGTGGATATTTTAAGCCCACTGTTGAGAAAAACATTCTTTTCAAAATATTACTGTCCATTGACAATGGACCTGGTTACCCAAAAGCTCTGATGGAGATGTACAATGAGCTTAATGTTTTCATACTTGCTAACACAATAGCCATCCTACAGCACATAGATGAAGGAGTACTTTTGACTTCTAAGTCTTATTGTTTAAGAAATACATTTTTAAGGCTCTAGCTATCACAGATAGTGATCACTGTGATAGATCTGAACAAAGTCACTGGAAATCTGGAAATGATTCACCATTCTAGATTCTATTAAGAACCGTCATTTAAAAAAAAAAAAAAACCTGCGTGACTCATGGGAAGGGATCAAAATTATCAACAATAAGAGGAGTTTGAAAGAAGTTGATTCCAGCCCTCATGGGTAACTTTAAGGGGTTTAAGACTTCAGTGGAGGCTGTAACTGAACACATGGTAGAAATAGGACTAGAATTAGTAGTGGAGGCTGAAGATGTGTCTGAATCACTGTGATCTTTAAAGGATGAGGAGTTGCTTGTTATAGATGAACAAAGAATGCAGTTTCTTGCAATGGAAACTACTCCTAGTTAAGATGCTGTGTAGATTGTTGAAATGACAACCAAAGATTTAGAATATTACATGTGGCAGTGGCAGAGTTTGAGAAGATTGACAATTGCGCAAGTAATTTTACTATGGTAAAATGATATCAAATAGCATTGCATGCTACAGAGAAATCGTTTGTGAAAGGAAGAGTCAGTCGATGTGGCAAATCTTATATTTTGTTTTAAGAAATTGCCCCAGCCGCCCCAGCCTTCAGGATGCTACTACCAACGTGATCAGTCAGCAGCCATCAGCTCTGAAGCAAACCCCTTTATTAGCAAGAAGATTTTGACTCTCTGAAGTCTCAAGTGATAGTATTTTTTAGAATAAGGTATTTTTACTAAATCACGGATATTGTTTTTTTAGACATAATGCTATTGCACACTTAATAGACTACTGTATAGTATAAAAATAAGTTTTATGAGTACCAGGAAAGCAAAAGTTTCATGTGATTCACTTTACTGTGATATATGCTGCATTGAAGTCATCTAGAACTGAACCCACAATATCTCTAAGATATGACTCCACAACATTATAAAGTAAGAATATATTGATAAATAAGAAGAATAAAGGTCATAGATGTTTCTTCAGGTTTATTTTTGATAGTAGATATTTCAAGTTGACATCCTAACTCAAGCCTTTGTAAAGAATCCTTTAACATACTTTCTGGTAAAATTTCAAATTTCTAGATATTTTCCAAATGTACATAGCCAGCAAAAAAATTTTATTCTTAAAAGTTAAGTAATTGTTAAAGATCATCCATTCAGCAGAGTAAAAAGATCACGTTCATGATGTCTCTATTTTTTTTTTTTTTGTTAGTTCACCCTCTAGCTCTCATCTTATAATAATAGTTAGTTAACAGAGATAGAGAACATCAAATGTTACCAAGTAGAACGTGGTACTGTCAAACTCAGGGGGAAGAAGATTAGTAGCTTTCCAAATTTATGCACTTATAACAAGTATTTTAACGGTTCATAGTGCAGTCAATTCCTGTAGAATAAATATAAGAGAAGACCCAGATCACTTACAAGGCAGAATTAGAATGCTCTTATTCAGCAGAGTTAGTATGGACCTCTTACTAGGAGAAGTAAAGAGAAAAAAGAAAATGACAAACTTTCCTCTGGGAAAGCTCTCACACATTTGGGCAGGCTGTTTGAGTAGAGCAGGCCAGAATTTGATACTTTTATTTCCAACCTTTGACCCTACACATCTGGAAACCCAATTTGAGTCAAACAGAAGGAAGTTTTCTTTTCTAATTCAAAAACTTTGGGAAAAAAAATTAAGCACCTAGCATCCATTCTGCTAGCAAAAGTTGCTACTATTTATGCACTTGTGGGGAACTATAAAATATGGAACATTTGGTCAGGAAATGCCCTCAAACTTCAGCAATATTAGTACATTGTTATTTCTAATAATAGATTTACATAATGACTGAGGTAAGCAACATAACTTGGTACTTTGATGCTGTTTGATGCCCTTTAATTCTAGAATATAAAATATGCTGAACATTCTGTATCAACAAATATTCATGACACATATATTTTTTAATCTGTAAGGCATTTTTTTCTACAATCAAATTTATAGTCATTATACTGTATTTTAAAATATATCAAAGCAATGATATAGTTTGTTACTTGGACAATAGTAAAAAGATGTGTATAATTTCTTATACACATCTCATTTACCACATATAGATAGAAAGTAGATCTCAGATCCTTGGACTTAGTCATTCAGACACTTTCTAGCTACACAATGGTAGAAAGGTTATTTAGCTTTTTAAAATTAATTTTTATTGGGGTATATTTACTTTATAATGCTGTGTTAGTTTCTGCTGTACAGCAAAGTGAATCGGCTATATGTATGTACATATTCCCTCTTATTTGGATTTCCTTCCCATTTATGTCACCACAACGACAAGTTACTTAGTTTTATGAGCCCAGTTTCCTTTTCTATAATAAGCATTTTTCTGTATATATATATATATATATATATATATATACACACACACACACACACACACAGATATATATCAGGATTATTGTGAGAAGGAACATTGATTTATGTAAAGTATAGAGTAGGTTCTAAAGGCCATCATCATAGTTATCATTAACAACTTTATTATTAAAATGCTGGAAAATCTATCCAGTAGAATAAGTTCTAGAATTATTAATTGCCCAGGAAAATCTAAGTAGTGGCTGTGATCTTAATTTTAACAGCCCCAGGGGTCATGGTGGCAATGTGAAGGAGAAACTATCTTCTCTTTGTATACAGAAACCACACACAGGGATAATTGGATGTTGGTCAGTTAAAAAAAAAAAGACAGAAAATTCTTATGGCATTTGATTAATTATATTGCAGAAACCATATCTACTCTATTGTGAATATTAACTATCATGTAGTAAATGTTAATCATTAGTAACGGGTCTATTCACAACTCACAGTGAAAACTATTTCAGCACCATATAAAAGACATCATATTACCATGCAGCTTGCCAAAAATGAATTGACTTGGCAATAAAGCAATTTCTATTTACAGTCTATTTACTTCCTTTTATGAGACTGACTCAATATTTTCTGTTTTTTTTTTCCTTCTGTTTTATTGTTTTGCCAAGAATTTTTTTGCAAGATTTTAACCCTTGCTAACAGTTTGTACTTAGCTATGTTGAAAGAATTAAAAATATTTAAACATCCCCAAATTTTACATACTTCAAAAAGTACTATCTTTTGAGTTCTTGATGCTACCTGTTTTACTATGAATTAGTTTTTATTCCTTTTTTTTTAGTTTTTATTCTTATCAACTATTGCCTCAAAGTGTG
>SJYC01004545.1:0-20078 GCA_006408675.1 Madoqua kirkii | reverse complement strand
TGCTCTCGGGGAAGAGATCCCAACCAGGATTCCCATAATAGCTTTGCCGTTCTAAACTGTTTATGTCAGTTCAGCTCAGTCTGTCAGTTCTGTCTGACACTTTGCAACCCCATGAACCACAGCACGTCAGGCCTCCCTGTCTATCACCAGCTCCTTGAGTTCACCCAAACCCAAGTCCATCAAGCCGGTGATG
The DNA here is from genome assembly GCA_006408675.1 of Madoqua kirkii. Lineage (NCBI taxonomy): Eukaryota > Metazoa > Chordata > Mammalia > Artiodactyla > Bovidae > Madoqua > Madoqua kirkii. Next base: position 19,885 of record SJYC01004545.1, on the reverse strand, counting down.
CCATCCAAATATCTTATCCTCTGTCACCCCCTTCTCCTCTTGCCCTCAATCTTTCCCAGCATCAGGGTCTTTTCAAATGAGTCAGCTCTTTGCATCAGGTGACCAAAGTATTGGAGCTTCTGCTTCAACAACAGTCCTTCCAATGAACACTCAGAACTGATCTCCTTTAGGATGGACTGGTTGGATCTTCATGCAGTCCCAGGGACTCAAGAGTCTTTTCCAACACCACAATTCCAAAGCATCAATTCTTCAGTGCTCAGTTTTCTTTATAGTCCAACTCTCACATTCATACACGACAATTGGAAAAACCATAGCCTTGACTAGACGGACCTTAGTCGGCAAAGTAATATCTCTGCTTTTGAATATGCTGTCTAGCTTGGTTATAATTTTCCTTCCAAGGAGCAAATATCTTTTAATTTCAAGGCTGCAGTCACTATCTGCAGTGACTTTGGAGCCCAGAAAAATAAAATCTGACACTGTTTCCACTGTTTTCCCATCTATTTCCCATGAAGTGATGGGACCAGATGCCATGATCTTTGTTTCCTGAATATTGACCTTTAAGCCAACCTTTTCACTCTCCTCTTTCACTTTCATCAAGAGGCTCTTTAGTTCTTCACTTTCTGCCATAAGGGTGGTGTCATCTGCATATCTGAGGTTATTGATATTTCTCCTGGCGATCTTGATTCCAGCTTGTGCTTCCTCCAGCCCAGCGTTTCTCGTGATGTACTCTGCATATAAGTTGAATAAGCAGAGTGACAGTATACAGCCTTGATGTACTCCTTTTCCTATTTGGAACCAGTCTGTTGTTCCATGTCCAGTTTTACCTGCTGCTTCCTGACCTGCATACAGGTTTATCAAGAGACAAGTCAGGCGGTCTGGTCTCTTGAAGAATTTTTCAGTTTCAGTTTGCTGTTATCCACACAGTCAGAGGCTTTGGCATAGTCAATAAAGCAGAAATAGATGTTTTTCTGGAACTCTCTTGCTTTTCCAGTGATCCAGCAGATGTTAGCAATTTGATCTCTGGTTCCTCTGCCTTTTCCAAAACCAGCTTGAACATCTGGAAGTTCGCACTTCAATTATCGTTGAAGCCTGGCTTGGAGGATTTTGAGCATTATTTTACTAGAGTATGAGATGAGTGCTATTGTGCAGTAGTTTGAGCATCCTTTGGCATTGCTGTTTTTAGGACTGGAATGAAAACTGACCTTTTCATGCCTGTGGTTACTGATGAGCTTTCCAAATTTGCTGACATATTGAGTGTCACACTTTCACAGCATCATCTTTTAGGATTTGAAATAGCTCAACTGGAATTCCATCACCTCCACTAACTTTGTAGTGATGGTTCCTAAGGCCCACTTGACTTCCAGGATATCTGGCTCTAGGTGAGTAATCACACCATTGTGTGAAGATCTTTTTTGAACAGTTCTTCTGTGTATTCTCGCCACCTCTTCTTAATATCTTCTGCTTCTGTTAGGACCATATCATTTCTGTCCTTTATCAAGGCCATCTTTGCATGAAATATTCCCTTACTATCTCTACTTTTCTTGAATAGCTCTCTAGTCTTTCCCATTCTATTGTTTTCCTCTATTACTTTGCAGTGATCGCTGAGGAAGGCTTTCTTCTCTCCTTGATATTCTTTGGAACTCTGCATTCAAATGGATATTTCTTTTCTTTTCTCCTTTGCTTTCCCTTCTTTTTGCGGCTATTTGTAAGGCCTCCTCAGACAGCCATTTTGGTTTTTTGCATTTCTTTTCCATGGGGATGTTCTTGATCCCTGTCTCCTGTACAATATTACGAACCCCATCCATAGTTCATCAGGCACTCTGTCTAGTAGATCTAGCCCCTTAAATCTATTTCTCACTCCACTGAGTAATCATAAGGGATTTGATTTAGGTCATACCTGAATTGTCTAGTTAAGCATGGTAAAAGAGAAGAGATGCACTGTATGGAATATAATGGTTAATTTTCTGCTCAATGTGGTTAGGTCATAGTACCCAGATATTTCTTCAAACATCATCCTAGATGTTTCTGTAAAAATATTTTTTGAATGAGTTTAATATTTAAAACAATTGATTTTGAGTAACAAATATTACTCTCCTTAATGTGGATAGGCCTCACAATCATTCGAAGGTCTGAATAGAAAAAAAGACTGACCTCCCTCAAAGAAAAGAATATTCTGCCAACAGACTGCCTTCAGATTTGAATTGCAGCATCAAATCTTTGCTGGGTTTTTAGTTTGCCAGTGTATTATGCATATTTTAGACATGTCAGCTTTCATGAGCCAGTTCTTTACAATCTCTTTCTCTCTCTTTTTGTCTCTGTTATCTATATATCATCCACATTATTGGTTCTGTTTCCCTGGAGAATTGCAACTAATATATGAATTATCAAGTCTTTCCCAGTTTTCCCATTGGAGATGACATGATTTTCAAGTTCCTTAGAAATCCATCACCTACAGCGTAGAGCATTTGTAGCATTGTAACCTCTACTCAAAGAGTAGTTAAGACACTCAAGGGTGTATCTGAAAAAATTATAAAATGGGAAAAAATTACAATTGCCTTCATAATGGCAGCTATATAGCATAGCTCCATTTAAAATTAATAACAAAAGCATCAACCTTATGGAATCTAAACTCAGCAGTTGTGCCTAGAATTTAACTGTTTGATGGCCAAAAGTATTTCCCAAATAAGAGCACAATCAAAATAAAATGAAAAGGAAGAAAAAAAGGAAAGAAAAAAGGAAGGAGGGAAAATTAAAAATGGATACTTTAAGAAAGCATGTGTATATCTGAAATCTAGTTAGGCTGACACTATTCAATACTCAGTTTAGGAAATTTATTTAGGGAAAAAAAACCACTCATTTTAAGCATTGAAATTTTCAGCCAATCAATTATTAACAAGTATTAAGCCAATGCAAAGGCAGAGAAACCAGAGTACAAATTGCCAACATCCACTGGATCATGGAAAAAGCAAGAGAGTTCCAGAAAAACATCTATTTCTGCTTTATTGACTATGCCAAAGCCTTTGACTGTGTGGATCACAATAAACTGTGGACAATTCTTTAAGAGAGGGGAATGCCAGACCATCTGACTTGCCTCTTGAGAAACCTATATGCAGGTCAGGAAGCAACAGTTAGAACTGGACATGGAACAACAGACTGGTTCCAAATAGGAAAAGGAGTACATCAAGGCTGTATACTGTCACCCTGCTTGTTTAACTTATATGCAGAGTTCATCATGAGAAACGCTGGGCTGGAAGAAGCACAAACTGGAATCAAGATTGCCGGGAGAAATATCAATAACCTCAGATATGCAGATGACACCACCCTTATGGCAGAAAGTGAAGAGGAACTAAAAAGCCTCTTGATGAAAGTGAAAGAGGAGAGTGAAAAGGTTGGCTTAAAGCTCAACATTCAGAAAACGAAGATCATGCTGTCTAGTCCCATCTCTTCATGGGAAATACATAGAGAAACAGTGAAAACAGTGTCAGACTTTGTTTTTTGGGGGGCTCCAAAATCACTGCAGATAGTGATTACAGCCATGAAATTAAAAGACGTTTACTCCTTGGAAGGAATGTTATGACCAACCTAGACAGCATATTCAAAAGCAGAGACATTACTTTGCCAACAAAAGTCCATCCAGTCAAGGCTATGATTTTTCCTGTGGTCATGTATGGATGTGAGAGCTGGGACTGTGAAAAGGCTTAGCACAGAAGAATTGATGCTTTTGAACTGTGGGGTTGGAGAAGACTCTTGAGAGTCCCTTGGACTGCAAGGAGATCCAACCTGTCCATTCTAGAAGAGATCAGCCCTGGGTATTCTTTGGAAGGAATGATAGTAAGCTGAATCTCTAGTACTTTGACCGCCTCATGTGAAGAGTTGACTCATTGGAAAAGACTGATGCTGGGAGGGATTGGCGGCAAGAGGAGAAGGGGACAACAGAGGATGAGATGGCTAGATGGCATGACGACTTGATTGATATGAGTTTGAGTGAACTCCAGGAGATGGTGATGGACAGGGAGGCCTGGCGTGCCGAGATTCATGGGGTCGCAAAGATGTGGACACAACTAGTGACTGAACTGAACTGAACTGAATATGTAGTAAAGATATCAGAGATTGTTGACACTGCATTCTTTGATGTTACCAACACTATGATTATAACATGAGGCATTATGCCTTTATGATTGTTCATTCTTGATCTGTATTTATTTTGATACACATACACATATATTTATGTACATGTGTACATATATATATATGAAGAGGAGAGAGAACAGTTACTAATTTCTCAAATATTTATTGAGCACATACTATGTACCAGATATCATGCATGGCACTAACAATGCAATACCCCAGTAGTAAATACACCAAAACAAAGAGGAAATCACATTAGGAGATTGAGAAATCACGGTGGGAGAAAGTGCTGTGCTTGGAAAATTGGAGTGTGTCAGGGAGCACAGTACAGACATAGCTAATCTGACCTCGGGCCTCAGGAAAGGAAGTCTAAGAAAAGAAATCGTTAGGCAGAGAAGAAGGTAAGAGTGTTGAGGCAAATTTCATTGATAAAGATGAGCTAAATTATCTAAATTCAAATGAATTTCTGTTAGAGGCTCTGGCTCATTATGAAATCACTTCTATTCACATTGCACATGGGAATCCAGTCTTTGCATTTATGTTCCCAGTGTGACACTTTTAAAAAAGAAATTTACTCTATAAGTGACTAAAAGTTGGCATGATATTGTCATTCTGTCATTGGTAACCTCAGTCACCAGAACACTGTCAGTGATACAGGCCAGAGGACAGAAACAAAGGAAACGATTATGCGGATGTAATTTCTGTTTCATTTTGAAGCGAAGCCAGAGATAAATACAGTCCCATATAAACTCTATGTTTATAAAACCACCGTCTCAGTGTTGTGACTAGAAGCAGCAAAGAAGAGAGAAATGAGATTAGCTTTTCTCAAACTGCTTGGTGTGGTATCAATTTATGTTCTGGAAAAATTAACAAACAAAACTTCAGGGGAACCAGATATTAGAAACATTGCTTTTCTAAAATGTATCATGTAAGTGAGTTCAAAAATTGCATAGATTTACTTAGTTATTTTTAAATTTTATTATTGGAGTACAATTGCTTTACAGTATTGTATTAGTTTCTGTTCTACATCAAAGTGAATCAGCTATGTATATACTTACATCCCCTCCCTCTTTAGCCTCTCTAGGTCATCACAGAGCACCAAGCTGAGCTCCTTGTGTTATATAGCAGTTTCCCACTAGCTATCTATTTTATCCATAGTGTTGTATATATGTCAGTGCTACTGGTAATAGAGATGCAGACATAGATAGTTATTTTTAATGCAAAAATTGCCTGAGGTGGGTCACCTCAGAGAAGACTAGAAAATTACTGTGACATGAATGAAGGCATGATATTCAAACTGCCCATCTACACCCAGGCAGCCCCTTCCAATAACCATCTCATCGTGTGTCATCTTGTAAATGACTACTGATTCAAACTGTGTATGGATGATGTATCTGGTGGTTATTGTATATTAAACATATAAATTAAATCTAGTGTCAGCCCATGAAGCTATTTTTTCTAGGAGACAAGCTTTTCCCTTTTCCTATATGCAGCAAGCATTAGAGTTCATGAGCCTTTGCAGTTTGGGAAATATAATTTTTAGAGTTTTATGGTCAAATAAGTTTCAGAGTTACTGTTCTGAATAAGTTGAATGAGAATAATTCACTGGTAGATAATTACAGTGAATCAGTCTTGAAATAGCTATTGGGAGTTTGATCATTTACATCATATTAAAGAAATAAGCTAATCAAATATTATTTTTATTAGAAATGAGACCACACATTTTTTTTTCTTCTGTGTGAAACAAATACTTAAAGATTTTGATAAAAGTGAAAGAGCTGATTACCTTCCTGTTTATGGGCAGATAAATAAAGACATATGAAGAATTTGTTCTTTTTAAAATTTTCACATCAAAACTAGGTACATTCCTAAAAATGGAGTCCTCATTTGGAACCTCATAAAATTCTGGCCTTTCCTTATTGCCATGAGCAAGTAGGAAAATAGAATATGCCCTATGACAATTCCACTGATATGTATTAACAGGTTATCAATCTCTATTACATGTTAAAATAAATATACAATATGCTATAACAAACTGTGGTAACACATTCCTTAGTATATTATAGGCATTCCATAACTATTTGATGAGTGAGTGAATGGATGAATGAACTCAGCAAAGAACTTCTGGGGAAGAATGTAAGAATCTGAGTCAAAGGTCTTGCCTGGATTCAGATTCTAGCTCCACTTATTATAAACATTTAAGAAAGACATTTCTCATCTCTGGACTGCTTTAGAATGCTTTTGTAGGATTCAAAGCAGATTGTATATAATTTTATAAAGATGATTTACTGATGTTATTGCTATTACTAATATAAATAGTCATAACCCTAGTGTTCTAAGTTGCTTCATGGAAGAAAGGTTTGAATTTAGTATTAAAATACAAAAAGAAAAAAATATCTCTTTTTAGAAAATGAAAGTTAATTGGAGGGAGTATATAGCCCAGCTTCATGCTTGGGAGCCCTAAATATCAAGTAGCAGTGGTGTGTGTGTGTGTGTGTGTGTGTGTGTGTGTGTGCTAGTCACTTAGTTGTGTTCGACTGGCTACTAAGTCACTTAGTAGCCCACCAGGCTTCTCTGTCCATGGATTTTCTAGGCAAGAATCCTGGAGCAGGTTGTCATTTCCTACTCCAAGGGATATTTCTGACCCAGGGATCAAACCCACGTCTCCTGCATTGGCAGGAAGATTCTTTACCAACTGAGCCACCTGGAAAGCCCCAGACAATCTGTAATATTTTAGAGTTATCTGATTAAAGAATTTAAGCACATCATGGAACAACAGACTGGTTCCAAATAGGAAAAGGAGTACGTCAAATCTGTATACTGTCACCCTGCTTATTTAACTTATATGCAGAGTACATCATGAGAAATGCTGGGCTAGATGAAGCGCAAACTGGAATCAATATTGCCGGGAAAATATCAATAACCTCAAATATGCAGATGACACCACCCTTAAGGCAGAAAGTGAAGAGGAGCTAAAAAGCCTTTTGATGAAAGTGAAAGAGGAGAGTGAAAAAGTTGGCTTAAGGCTCAACATTCAGAAAACGAAGATTATGGCATATGGTACCATCACTTCATGGGAAATAGATGGGGAAACAGTGGAAACAGTGGCAGACTTTATTTTGGTGGGCTCCAAAATCACTGCAGATGGTGACTGCAGCCATGAAATTAAAAGATGCTTACTTTTTGGAAGAAAAGTTATGACCAACCTAGATAGCACATTCAAAAGCATTACTTTGCCACCAAAGGTCGGTCTAGTCAAGGCTATGGTTTTTCCTGTGGTCATGTATGGATGTGAGAGTTGGACTGTGAAAAAGACTGAGCACCGAAGAACTGATGCTTTTAAACTGCGGTGTTGGAGAAGACTCTTGAGAGTCCCTTGGACTGCAAGGAGATCCAACCAGTCCATTCTAGAGGAGATCAGCCCTGGGTGTTCTTTGGAAGGAATGATACTGAAGTTGAAACTCCAGTACTTTGGCCACCTCGTGTGAAGAGTTGACTCATTGGAAAAGACTCTGATGCTGGGAGGGATTGGGGGTAGGAGGAGAAGGGGATGACCAAGGATGAGATGGCTGGATGGTATCACTGACTCGATGGACGTGAGTCTGAGTGAACTCCAGGAGATGGTGATGGACAGGGAGGCCTGGCATGCTGCGATTCATGGGGTCACAAAGAGTCAGACACGACTGAATGACTGAACTGAACTGATAACAGCTAAACTTGGGACACAATAAGAAGGATTCTTTTTGCTGTAGAAAAAAATTTTGAATCATCCGCAACTGAGAATAGGGTCGCAAAGAGTCAGACACAACTGGGCGACTGAACAACAACAGCTATAACTCAAAACCTTCTCTATTATCATCTTATTAAACTTATATTCTGTGTTATGGGCTGAATGTTTGTGTCTTGATCTTGTACTTCACAATGCCTCCAGCACTGTGAGAAATAAATTTGTTTCATAAGCTACCCAATTTTGGTAGGTTTTTTTTCAAAGTAGTATCTCTAAGTGACTAAGACATCCTTTTTTCTTTTTTCCAACATAGTATTCATCACTATTTGAATTATGTTACATATCTATTTTTTTCTGTCTTCTCAGTCCCCATTTCACTGATAAGCTTGTTGAAGGCAGGGGTTTTATCTTACACATTGTCATAGCTCCAAAATCTAAAATAATGCTATGTATACAATAGATGCTTACTCATGAAAGAGTGTAGAGCAGAGGATACCAAAAAGAGCTTTGACTGCTCCAAAGAATCAAAGCAACATGAAAGTGTGAAAGTGTTAGTTGCTCAGTCATGGGCTCATGGACTGTAACCATCAGGCTCCTCAGCTCATGGGATTCTCAAGGCAAGAATACCGGAGTGGGTAGCCATTCCCTTCTCCAAAGGTTCTTCCTGACCCAGGGATCAAACCTGGGTCTCCTGCATTTCAAGGGGGTATTCTTTACCATCGGAGCCACCAGGGAAGCCCCGAGTATGGCATGAAAAGCTTTCAAGTCATTCCTCTTAAAGCTCTCTTCTAATAAAAGCCCAAATTGCCAGGATGGGGCTGGTAATTCGCTATAGGCATCATTTTTCAAGCATTCATATACAAAATTATGTTGTGTATTTTTAAATATGGATTGGGAAATGACTGTTGAATGATTATTGGATAGGCATAACATATTGTAGCGTTTAGTCACCAAATATAAAATATATAAGTAAATATTTGAACTTAAATACTTAATGAAAATTAAATTCTTCATGGCTAATTAAACTACAGAAATTAGAGGCACTTCCCTCACTTTTTGGACATCATGAAGCTCATATTCCTAAGTGAGAATAATCCACTGGACATGATTAATACTGACTTGTGGAAATGGGGCATATGCTTAACACTATTATTTGACATCACAACTTCCTCACTAACTGCATCTTCCTGATTTCTGAAGTCACTTGAACTGAATGCTGATTCAGAGTTTCCCTGAGGAGGAATGCCTAGAAAAATCCTTCTTAAGCTCAGAAAGTGATCTTTGTCCGTTAGTCTGAAGGTTTAAAAGAGGGTTGCAAGGGTCTATGGTGAGGAAGAGACCCTGCTCAGGCAGTCAAATTGGCCTGATTATCCAGGCAGCCAATGTAATATTCCAGGCAAATATAATGTAAGTGAGCTTCCCTGGTGGCTCAGCAATAAAGAACCTGGATGCAATGCAGGAGACATGGGGTCAAACCCTGGGTTGTAAAGATCCCATGGACAATGAAATGGCAACACAGTCTAGTATTCTTGCCTGGGAAATCCCACAGACAGAGGAACCTGAGAAGTTACAGTCTGCCAGGGTCGCAAGAGTCAGTCACGACAGAGCGACTAAACAACAAAAGATAGCTTCACAACCACCTTCATGTAGTAAAACATAGACTGGCTGCTAAATAATAATAATGAGCTTAAGAAATTTAACCATCATATCCATGTAATCACAGACTCTGGTCCAGAAAATACAGTAACTCTGTGCTTCTAATTATTATTCTTGAGCATCTTGTTTCCCCATATTTCAGAACACTGAGAAAATGAACTTCCATTTGTCTCTCTTCAAATACAGAATGGTTTAATACTATGATAAATCAGATGGCACTGAAATTAATAACTATCAGGTGCAGTGTATTATTACAGTAATTTATAATACACAGTACAGTTCTTCTAGTGTGATGAATTATCTTTCTAATGATTGTTCTACCATAACATATCAGCTAATAGATACCTCTAAGTTCATACTGTAACATGCCTCAGGTACATGATTTTTTATTATGGAGAATTATATCAGAAGAAATCTTTTTGTATTATTTCCCACATTTTTTTTCTTCTTATGTATATTTCACTGTTAAATACTATCATTATTACCTAATCCCTAATCCTCAATGAAAGCACTTGAAGTCCAGAACTCTTGGGCACCCCAAACATAACTTTGGAAGACAGATCTTAAGGTGGCTCCAGCGGTCATTTGGAGAAGGAAGGCAGCCCGTCCAGTATTCTTGCCTGGGAAATCCCACAGACAGAAGAGCATGGCGGGCTACAGTCCATTAGGTCTCAAAGAGTTAGACATGACCAAGAAACTAAACAACAACAGCAACAACAGAGGCTTGAATTTCCTGATTTTACACCTTGAGCACGCTCCTTCTCTTGAGTGTGAGCAGAACTTGATTCTAACCAGTAGAATATGGCAACAATGGTAGGGTGTCATCCTCATGAGTATGCTATGCTATATGGCCAAGATCATGGGATACCATTCGTGTGGTTACTGCACATTATGTAAGACTCCATCTTGCTAGCAAGCTTGCTCTGGAGGTGCCATATTCCTTGCTAACTTTGAAGAAACAAGCTGCCATGAATCCTAAAGTTGCAAGGACGTGAATTCTGAAGTCTGAGGGAGCTTGAAAGCAAATCCTTTCCGCTGTTCTGAAGAGACGGCAGACCCAAGTGCACCTTGATCCCAACTTCATGGGATCCCGAAGATGAGAACCCAGCCTAGACAAACCTCAGCTGTGAATGAGATAACAAAAGTATATTATTTTAAATCACTCTATTTGTGGTAATTTTTATGTAGCAGTTAAAAAGTAACACAATTACACTTAAAGGACCTCGTCCTAGACTTCTGGTTTAAAGCTAATGATATGAAATTCCTTGAGGTATTACTCCAGCTTCATAGCCTATCAGATTTTTTTGATGAGAGGAGGAAAGTGTGCACCTGAAATCTTAATAGTTCAAAACATTCACTGATTAATTTCCATATTTTATTATAAGTGAGGGCAACATATTTGAATACTTTATTAGTTTTCAAGGAGATTATAGTATAATGGAGAAGAAAAACACAGAAACCAGCTATTGCAACATACATATGCTCTTGCCATAGAATACAGACAGAGATCGGGGAAGAGAGAGGTGGTACAGTTATAAATGGCCTCCTCGAGAGATGGTTCTAAAATGGAAATTGCTTTCCATAGAAAGGAAGAAAACACGCCTTGTTGAACTCCTGTGCACTAGGAATTGATCAAGTGGCTGTAATAACAACACCTAAATAGGTGATATTTATATATCCTTTGCTAGGTATTATTCCAAATGCATTATTTAATTAATTCCCACAACAACTCAATGATATAAATATGTTTCACTTTACAGATGGGGAAACTGAGAGTTTAAGAAACAGCTCAATAGTGACAAAAAGAGAATTAATTCTTCTGATGTCTCCATGACTCTTGGACCTGTGTTCTTTCCACTAAAATGCTATCTTTTGGGAAACAGTCTTTTGACCTGCCTGTGCACTGCTCTTCTAAATTGCAGGAGCCCTGCATTTCATCCTGTTTCCATGGTTTCCTATTCTTACATCTTTAAGGCATCAATTATGCCCTATTGTAATTATTATATAATTCATGTATCACCATGAATAGAATTTAAATTGTTTGACAGCTGAAACTATCCAAATCACTTTTGGTCTCTTGTTTCTATCACAAGCCCTGATAAGAATGTTCAATAAATGGCAAATGGGGGAACAAATGTTTAGGGTCTCTACAGGCCAAAAGAATGCTCATTTTACTGGTCTTTGCCCATAAAAATGACTTCTAACAATGAAAGTGTCCATGTCTGGGAGTTTGATTCATTCTTGTTTATAAACATTGTTAGTAAAACAAATAATCTGCTTAATGAATAGATTAAAGATGAATGCATGGATAAATAGATAGATATATGAATTGATAGATAGATAACTATGCCTAAGGAACATCAAAGGATGCTCTAAGGGATTGATGACCAGCATTTTTGTTGGTTTGTTTTTGCTTGTTTAGTAGCTGAGTGGTGTCGATTCTCTTGTGACCCCATGGACTATACAGCGTCCTCTGTCCATGGGATTTCCTAGGCAAGAATACCGGAGTGGGTTGCCATTTCCTTATCCAGGGATCTTCCAGACCCAAAGATTGAATCCATGGCTCCTGCCTGGCAGGTGGATTCTTTACCACCGAGCCACCAGGAAATCCCAATGGTAAATCATTACTTACCATTAACTGCATACCAGGCATTATGCTAAATGGCATGGTTTTTTCATTTGCTCTTTACAAGACCCCTCTGAAGTAGATACTCATCCTCTTGTACAGATGAGGAAAGTTCACAGTGGGATTGTACCCGAGGGAGTCAGTATAATGTTCATGTCTATGACCTTAACCACTGTGTATCCTGCCTCCTACTTAGGTCTGTAGTTTGCCTTCCTATTTTTTGTTTCTATTAATTGTCATGAGCCCTAAGTAGAAGTATTTTCAGGCTTTTATGAACCAGTTATGTGGGGAAATGAGGTTCAAAAACAAAATAAGCCTTGCTGACTGTGGCTGGATTGTTGCTTCCCAAAAGACTTTTACGTTGTAACCCTGGAGGCTGCAAATGTGACCTTTTTGGGAAAAAAAGGAGTCTTTGCAGCTGGAATTAAGTAAATGAGTTTTGACATGAGATCCTCTTGGATTCCTGGGTGGGATCTAAATCCCACGGCAAGTGTCCTCATAAAAGAAGAAGAGACAGTCTCGTGGAGGAAAAGGCCACATGAAGACAGAGGTAGGGATGGAGGTGATGCAGCCAAGAAAAACACCTGAAGCCCCCTAGCACCTGGAAGAAGCCATGCAGGATTCCTTCTGAAGCCTTTGGAGGGAGGCTAACCACATTGACATCTGGATTTCAAACTCCTAGCCTTCAGAGCTGTGAGCAAATAAATTTCTATTGTTTTGTGCTATCAAGCTTTTGGCAGTTTGTAACCACAACCTTAGGAAACTAAAGCACTATCACTTTCCCCATCAAGAATTCATAATATTATCTGCTTTGGTAGAAAACGGAAAATCATACTTTAGAAAACTTGCAATTCAGATGGTTCTTACACCCTGTAAAATAATTTATGCATTTTTTTGAGAAAACAGTCAACACACATTGATTCTCAAAGGGGTCCCTGAGCTAAATCAGACCATTAACTTTGAATCAGAAAATGCACATCACCAAAAGGCTAGAAGACAGATGTTAATGAAATATGACTTTCTTCGGGCCTAATCTTTGGAGAGTCCGTGCTTCTTATAAATGAGTAACAGTGGTCAACAGCTCAGTTCCATAGATAAGACAGAAAAAATCAGCCCTAGATAAAAGGTCCTCCAGCGCCCAAATAGGTGACCTAAATAACAACATTTATTTTTTGTAATAATGTTTTTGTAAATACGTTCTTGCAAAACAGACTTAAATACTGTGTGTTTTATATTCAAATTGGAGAGATAACAAGGTGTTGAAGATAAACAAATGCTTTGGATCTGGATGATTCTGGACTTTTAGTTCTAGTACATGTTGCCCATGTTGTGATAAAGAAATTTATGAATTTTTTTCTTCTATGATGCACTATCCATGAAACCATAAAGAAATTTACTAATATCCGTGCAACTTTTTTCTCTCCTTTGCAAAATAGGGACATGCACCATGGAAGGTTTTGTGAGGATTAAAAAAAATATATATATATATACAAAATTGAGGTTTTCCCAGGTGGCACTAGTGGTAAAGAACCTGCTTGCAAATGCCGGAGACATAAGAGACGTGAGAGCCATCTCTGAGTTGGGAAGGTCCCGTAGAGGAGGTTATGGCAACCCACTCCAGTATTCTTGCCTAGAGAATCCCAGAGGAACCTGGTGAGCTATAGTTAATGGGATCACAAAGAGTCAGACACGACTGAAGCAACTTAGCATGCATGCATACAAAATTGAAACTCAAAAAATGGCACTTTTTAACCAAACAACTATAATAGAAGAAAATACACATAAACATTGTGTTGTATCTAATAGCACTCTAACTACCCAACCTAGAAATCCATTAATGTAAAAGATCCAAAAATAATTATTAATGTCTTTTGAGAATAACAAAGAGATTCTTTCCAAATCAGCCATTAGAATTAAAAAAGGGAGCTTTCATTTCAAATTTAACTTCTAAATCATAAAGTGCCACTGGATTTTATATTTGGAATTTTGATACTAATTGTTGGTACAACATACCACATTTTAGCTGCTGTGGAGAGAGTGTCAACACTGAGTTGATGATTCTGCTCAAATCCTCTTGATGACAACCTTCATCTTAAGGCTGTGATGAAGAAATCAGTGATGTCTGATTTAGAAAGTCTTTTTCAAAGTCCACTTCCTATCTTGTAAAACTAATTTACAAAATTCAATTGGTCCTTTTGATCACTTTCACTAATCCAGTTTAAGAGCTTAAACTCCCCCCCAAGTGGCCCTTAATTAGTGGCTAATATGAATGCATGAGCATGCACTTGAACTGTATCTGGAAGCTAACAAGTGCATCTGTAACTTGAGGTTCAATAATGACCTTCCTTCTCTGGACCTCTGATTGAGACAATGCATATAGTAGTTGTTTACAAACTTCAAATAAACCTGTGAGGTACATTGATTGGTCTTACTCCTATCCTGTAATTTTTACTTTATTGATTCCTTTTCTTCTTCACCTACTGTATATGGGGGTGGAGAAAAACCAACTACCAGAGTATAATAAAGAAAAGAATGCTGAACATCATTTCTATAATGTTTGAAGTATAATCATCTTATATTTTATAAAAGCTAGTTTTTCTTTAAGTTTATTCAAGAACAAATCTAAATTTTAGCTATCAGAGACCAAACATTTCCTTAGGGAACATTTCCCAAATAAATTTTCTTTCCAGGGTCTTTTAAATTGATAATACATTTTTGCCTATTGTTAAACCATTAAGATATAAATAAACACTGTCTCTCATCTAATTTGTCTGTTTCTTCTTTTTGATTCATTCTTATGGTTGTATCATGCATAATTCATTATAGTACATTTTACCAAGTGCAGCAATTGGAACACAATTTCACTTTAATATTGTTAAATGAATTAGTCAAAGAAAGTACAGGACAGGTTAATCAAAAATGCTTGAATATTTTGTAGGATACTAAGGGTTTTAATGGAAATCATAAATTTAAAAGGTGGATTAAGATACATTAATAATAAAATCTATATTTATTAGAATTTCCAAAATTCACAACACTGCAAAAGCAGGAACTTTCATTCATTGCTGGCAAAGATGCAAAATGGTACATCACCTTGGAAGACAGTTTGGCAGTTTCTTATAGAGCTAAGCATACTCATACTATTCACTTCAGCAATCTTGCTTCTTAGTATTTACCCAAAAGAGTTGAAAACTTATGTCTGCACAAAAACCTGAGCTCAGACGTTTAAAGAAGCTTTGTTTATGATTTTTTAAAACTTGGAAGCAATCAAGATGTCCTTCAAGAGAGAAAGAGATAAATAAACAGTGCTACATTCAGGCCAAGGAACATTATTGAGTGCTAAAAAGAATCCAAACAAAAGCTCTTCTATTGCTCTTGTGTTATAATTTCTATCTCCCATTACTTAGGTAATTATATTTTTTGTCCAAGTGGGAACTTTGTAGAATTATATTTCTTAAATAAAGTTAATATAAATAATTTTAAAAAGTAATAAGCATCTACCTGTTGATATTTATATTCCAGTAACCCTTCTCCTTGAGGACTTAAAAAGGCTAATAAGGAGCCACTGGTCACATATAGCTATTAACATTTAAATTAATTGAAAGTAAATAAAATTGCAAGTTAGTTACTGGGTTGCACCAAGCGCAACCAAGTGCATGTCAAGTATTCAATAAATCCAGATTCCAAATAGCTTCCATAGTTCACAGTGTAAATATGGAACATACCTTCATCACACAGAGTTCCATAGGTCAGAGATGCTTGAGAGAGACAGTGGTGACCTCTTCCATTGACTTTCATTGTTTATGTTAGCAAAGGGGGAGCAGCAACATTTTGTCATAAGATTAAGTTATTTCAACTTCTCTTTGGTGCTTAAAATAGCCCATCCTCTTTCAAATGTGCTTTTCAGATAGTACATGGCAGAAATGACTTCTGAAATTGTAGCTTCACTGGTCTTGTGGAAACCATAATTGTTTCCTAGCTATAGTGTGTAAAATAATATTGAACCACTCACTGTGATTAAAATACCCCCCACAAATTCATATAGAAATCATCCAAAGAGGTAATTACTATATATTCCCCTTGTAGTATCATGCTTTTTCGTATTTTCATACATATACATGTTCTTTTCACATTGTCTTTGATCAGTTTGAAATGAAAGAGCCAAGATGCTCTCTCTCCTGGAAAAAAAAAGCACAAAACAAAACCTCTTTTGTCTTTTACTCATTGTCACGAAATATAAATAAATGATACAAATGGTTCTTTCACTGGTTTTAAAAGTAGAGCCAGAAATTATGTGAAGTTGGGACTCTTGAATTATCATGTATTCTGATTGAATGGGATCATTATCTCTGGCCTTACAAGCTAATAAATACTGTCTAATGCCTGGATACTGTTTTGATGTAATAGTGTCAGGAAAAAGAAAAAACAACTGACTTCTTTGCAAGCTTGGGCCTAAATTAGGGAGGGGCTTCCTGATGAGTTCATTGCAAAGAAGTGTATGTGTGCACACATGTTTGTGTGACTGTCTGAATCTATCTGAAAATATGAAATATCTTAGACAATTCTGTGAGTCTTCGTTCTCTCATGCCCAGAAAAGCATTTGAAGTTATAGACAAGAACTCAAGGGCTGAAGAATGGCTTGGTTGCCATAACTTTACTATTTTTGTTTCCTTCTCTATTCTAATGTACCGTATAGTACATACAAAGTGTTTCAGAAAACACAGACTGAGGCTCAGTAAATGATTATGCTATCTAATCATTTGCCAGTGAACAGTCAAACAATCCTAAATTATAGACCAGTGAGTTTTTCCCCCCAGATTGATCTCAACGAGTGAATTTGCTTTGAGTTTGATATCACCATAAACCAGAAGGAGTGTAGAAAGCCTGAATTAAGGTTGTGTTCTTAAAAGCAATCACAGAAAGATGTACATTTGTAGCAGGTTTGAAAGCACGGAGATAAATATAGTTGGCAGTCACTTTCATAGGAAGTAAAATTAGAGGTGGACTATATTACAAAATACCTTTATAGGCTAATAGTTGTAGAAACGTAGCAGAATCTGTTAGATATCAAAGGAAAATATCGTTATTGAGTATTCTGATTTGTTTAACAAAATACACACTATCTTTTTTCATTTTAGAACATCATTTTTTTCCAAGTGACATGAGGTCTATTAAGTGCAGAAAAACATCCAACAAAGAGCCTGTTAGTAATTCAGTTGTTTGCAAAATTTACACAGGATCTAAAGTCTTTCGTCTGAGACAGCTGGCTGGGTCTGACGCACAGCACATAGACTTTCCAGACTGTTTTTTTCAACATCTAACATAAGATAATAAATCGTAGATTTCATTAAGTTTTTTAACAAGAATTAAAGTGCATGAACCATCTATTGGAATGGGTGTGAATATACTGTTTCAATAATGCTGTCCTGGCAGACCTGTCTGCCTATTTCTGTCTCACATGGGAAGAAATGGAAAACCAGTGAGATCTTTTTTTAAAAAAATAAACATTAGAAAAAAGACACTATGAGCCAGGAGAGCTAACCCTCACCTGGGATTTTATTATATTTTTTTCTGGAAAACAGCCATGGAATTCTATTCTTAGATTGAAGAAAACAACTTTGCATTTAGAGTGCAAAGCAAAATGTGTAGGGTGGGTGAACTATAGGGTTCTGTTTGTGACTGTTTCTATTTCTACCTGTGTCTTTTAGAAATAGGAAGTGTCTCTCCAAAGGTAGGGGGGAGAGAATAAGGCATTTCATGTCTTTGCCTCCTGGAAGACACAAACTGCCAATCTCTCTCCAGTGCTTTCCAACTGTCAGCACGCTAGGTGGAGACCTGATAGTCCACCATGCTCAATTCCGCAAGGCTGGCATGGTTGGCAGCACATTCACTATGCGCCTGTCCCCACATATGGCCTTTGGCACTTAGCTTCCTGTTCTCTTGCACTGTGACAGGCTGCACACGAGACAGATATGTGGATCAAAGGGAGCGCCTGTGGATACACCCAGCAGGATCCAAGGAGCACTACTAGTGTTCTCAATAATTTGCTATTAGTGTTGCAGAGAAAGCAAGGAGTTCACTATAGAGTGATAAAGACTTGTCTTATTGGGTAAATATAAATATACACAGTATAACACAAGATGTATTTTTGATGTTGGAGGTAAAGGGGTGATCCAGAGCTGTGGAAGGGCATGCAAGAAAGGAAGCAACAGCATGGGGGAGAGGGGAAGCTTCCAGATCGCTTCATAGAGTTTTGCTCAACTGTGAAAGTGTGATGGATGAACATGAAAGGATTAGGTGCAAAGAAAGATGGGAAAGGATGCAGTTCTGCCCTGATTTTTGTCATTTGCTCATATCCTTGGTGATTATTCTTTGGTTTCCTCTTATAAGATGGAAATTTGGTGGACTACTTTTAATTCGAGCTCTGTTTATGTAGAATTTTCTGTCGTGAGACTCTGGTCAGTCAAACTCAGAGTAGCTCACATTCAGTTAGCATTGCTTCACCGCCCACATCTGTGAGTGTATACGTTTGCTCGTCAGCCCTCGGCTGGGTTCTCAGAAAACCTTTACAAAAAGGGATGTGCACACATATTTACAATGTGTATATTTATAATTCAATATTAAATTTGTAGGGGACTTTCCTGGTGGCCCCGTGATTAAAAATCCACTTTGTAAGGCAAGGAGTGTGGGTTCCATGCTTGGTCAGGGAAATAAGATCCCACATGCCATGGTGCCACTCAGCTTATATGGCACAGTTACTGAGCCTGTGTGAGCCACAGCTAGAGTCCATGTACCGCAACAAAGGACTGGATGCAGCTGGGTAAACAAATATTAAATAATTTAAATTTATAGAGGCAACTATAAACCATGAGGCTTGTTCAACTCCATGATGGTTGAACCTGGCCCCCATCACTGAAGATTTGGAAGCTTACTCTCTTCTTCATATTTTACCTTCAGATCTTTGGACTCTGTAATACACTCCATTTGCTGCCATTTTACAGAACTCATGTTTTCAACCTTATTACTTGATATTCCTTCAACAGAACATTCCACTTCCTCTCCCATCAGGGCCCAAGTCAGCACATCATGATCCAGTATGCCTTCCTCAGCCATTGGTAACATTTGGCAAGACGTAAGGCTCTCAGTCTAAAGAATGAGAGGAATACAGCAATTTCCATAGCACTGCCAAGTTTTTCCTTCTCTCCTTTGCCTCCTGCTATTAACCAACAGCCTAACTCTCTTTGTTGATCATTGTTGTTGAATCACTAAGTCATGTTCAGTTATTTTGTGACCCCATGGACTGTAGTCTGCCAGGCTCCTCTGCCCATGGGATTTTCCAGGCAACAATACTGGAGTAGGTTGCCATTTCCTTCTCCAGGGGATCTTCCCCCAGGGACTGAACCTGAGTCTCCTGCACTGTAGGCAGACTCTTTACTGCTGAGCCACAGGGGAAGCTTGTTGTTGATCATTAATTTGATCTTGAAGAGGGATTAATAAAAATAATGTAATAGGAATAATGCAGCCAATAAAAATAATGCTAAAGATCAATGTTAATGTGGAGATATGTTCATAATCTAAATAAATGACCCAAATTACAGAGCAGAGTTAAACCTACCTTTTAGTCCAAATGTCCAATTAGTGCATCTGAATATAGGATAGTATAAAATACATAAATGAACATACTGTATATATATATGTACATATATATTAATATATATATACACTTGAGCAATGGGATTACAATTTTT
>SJYC01004544.1:0-28306 GCA_006408675.1 Madoqua kirkii | reverse complement strand
TCATTACACATTTAGAATATAAATCCAAACCATGTATTTCACACTTCTCCATGTGATGAAAAATTCATTTCTCAGTATTAGTTTGAAAATACAAAAGAGCTACTTGTAGAGCTAGTAAAACTGAACTTCCTGAGGAAACTCACATCTCAGTCTCATCTGATCTCATCACCTATAACCCTGTAAAGTTGCATAATATATCAAATAAAGTTTTCTTGTATATAAAAGAGAACTGGATTAGACATTAGGAATGTCTTTTCAAATTTTAATATCTATGATCCCTGAATATCACATATAATTTGAATTATTTAAATAGGTAGATCTTAATATTTGGGGAAAATAATACTCTTTACAGGTAATAAAACTACTAACATGCATGCATTAGAAACTATATGTTTATCATGAAAACCAAAATAAAAAATAATAGCAAATACCACTTGAGTGTTTATTATGTTCCAGGCACTGTACAATATTATTTACATGATTTAACTTCCTAAATATTCATTGGAAGGACTGATGCTGAATCTGAAACTCCCATACTTTGACCACCTGATGTGAAGAACTGTCTCACTGGAAAAGATTGGGATGCTGGGACAGACTGAGGGCAGGAAGAGAAGGGGACGATAGAGGGTGAGATTGCTGGATGGCATGACCAACTTGATGGATGTGAGTCTGAGTAAACTCCGGGTATTGGTGATGGACAGGGAAGTCTGTCCATGGGATCACAAAGAGTTGGATGCAGCTGAGTGACTGAACTGAACTGAGGGACCAAACAACAACACCCTCCTATGAGGTAGGTTAGTAAATGGGTATCCATTTTTTTTCAAGAAGGAAAAATGATAAACTATAGTCAAAGTAAACAGGTGGGCACTCATCTTTCCAAAAGGATAATTCTAGACAAAACACTCATTAAAGTCAGAAATTCTTAAGTTTTGCTATTCTTCATATTTTCATACAGTAATTAGAAACACAAGCTGGAATCAAGACTGCCAGGAGAAATATCAATAACCTCAGATATGCAGATGACACCACCCTTATGGCAGAGAGAAAAGAAGAACTAAAGAGCCCCTTGATGAAAGTGAAAGAGGAGAGTGAAAAAGTTGGCTTAAAACTCAACATTGCATGCATTAGAAACTATATGTTTATCATGAAAACCAAAATAAAAAATAATAGCAAATACCACTTGAGTGTTTATTATGTTCCAGGCACTGTACAATATTATTTACATGATTTAACTTCCTAAATATTCATTGGAAGGACTGATGCTGAATCTGAAACTCCCATACTTTGACCACCTGATGTGAAGAACTGTCTCACTGGAAAAGATTGGGATGCTGGGACAGACTGAGGGCAGGAAGAGAAGGGGACGATAGAGGGTGAGATTGCTGGATGGCATGACCAACTTGATGGATGTGAGTCTGAGTAAACTCCGGGTATTGGTGATGGACAGGGAAGTCTGTCCATGGGATCACAAAGAGTTGGATGCAGCTGAGTGACTGAACTGAACTGAGGGACCAAACAACAACACCCTCCTATGAGGTAGGTTAGTAAATGGGTATCCATTTTTTTTCAAGAAGGAAAAATGATAAACTATAGTCAAAGTAAACAGGTGGGCACTCATCTTTCCAAAAGGATAATTCTAGACAAAACACTCATTAAAGTCAGAAATTCTTAAGTTTTGCTATTCTTCATATTTTCATACAGTAATTAGAAACACAAGCTGGAATCAAGACTGCCAGGAGAAATATCAATAACCTCAGATATGCAGATGACACCACCCTTATGGCAGAGAGAAAAGAAGAACTAAAGAGCCCCTTGATGAAAGTGAAAGAGGAGAGTGAAAAAGTTGGCTTAAAACTCAACATCCAGAAAACTAAGATCATGACATCTGGTCCCATCACTTCGTTGCAAATAGATGGAGAAACAGTGGAATCAGTGACAGATTTATTTTGGGGGGCTCCATAATCACTGCAGATGGTGACTACAGTCATGAAATTAAAAGATGCTTGCTCCTTAGAAGAAAATTTATGACCAACCTAGACAGCATATTAAAAAAGCAGAGACATTGCTTTGTCAATAAAGGTCAGTCTAGTCAAGGCTATGGTTTTTCCAGTAGTCATATGGCTGTGAGAGTTTGACTATAAACAAAGCTGAGCACTGAAGAATTGATGCTTTTGAACTGTGGTGTTGAAGAAGACTCTTGAGAGTCCATTGGACTGCAAGGAGATCAAACCAGTCAATCCTAAAGGAAATCAGTCCTAAATATTCATTGGGAGGACTGGTGTTGAAGCTGCAACTCTCATACTTTGGCCACCTGATACAAAGAACTGACTCATTTGAAAAGACCCTGATGCTGGGAAAAATTGAGGGTGGGAGGAGAAGGGGACCGCAGAGGATGAGATGGTTGGATGGCATCATCTACTCAATGGACATGAGTCTGGGTAAACTCCGAGAGTTGGTGATGGACAGGGAGGCCTGGTGTGCTGCAGTCCACGGAGTCGCCGAGTCGGACATGACTGAACTGATTAGAATATAATAAATGAAAGTTGTGTGAGAACCCTCTAGTTCTAAAACTAAATGATTAGTTAGGACCATATTTAGAAAATTCAGTAGAAAGGATATCTGTTAAGTCCAGGACTATGAGAGAGGAAGCTGCTGCTGCTGCTGCTAAGTCACTTCAACTGTGTCCAACTCTGTGTGACTCCATAGACACGGCAGCCCATCAGGCTCCTCCGTCCCTGGGATTCTCCAGGCAAGAACACTGGAGTGGGTTGCCATTTCCTTCTCCAATGCATGAAAGTGAAAAATGAAAGGGAAGTCTCTCAGTCGTGTCTGACTCTTCGCGACTCCATGGACTGCAGCCTACCAGGCTCCTCCATCCATGGGATTTTCTAGGCAAGAGTACTGGAGTAGGGTGCCATCGCCTTCTCCGGAGAGGAAGCTAGTAGCAATGAATTTTCATACTCTGTGTGACCCCATCGACGGCAGCCTACCAGGCTCCCTCGTCCCTGGGATTCTCCAGGCAAGAACACTGGAGTGGGTTGCCATTTCCTTCTCCAATGCATGAAAGTGAAAAATGAAAGGGAAGTCTCTCAGTCGTGTCTGACTCTTCGCGACTCCATGGACTGCAGCCTACCAGGCTCCTCCATCCATGGGATTTTCTAGGCAAGAGTACTGGAGTAGGGTGCCATCGCCTTCTCCGGAGAGGAAGCTAGTAGCAATGAATTTTCACTTTAGCTCCCTCAGATCTTGAGAGTGCCAACAGGCACCCTCGGCAACCCTGCACTGCAATTCCTAGACTGGCCACTAGATGTCAGGCATAAAGTCTCAGTTCAGTTCAGTCGCTCATCGTGTCAGACTCTTGCGACCGTGAATCGCAGCACGCTAGGCCTCCTTGTCCATCACCAACTCCCGGAGTTCACTCAAACTCATTTCCATCGAGTCAGTGATGCCATCCAGCCATCTCATCCTCGGTCGTCCCCTTCTCCTCCTGCCCCCAATCCCTCCCAGCATCAGAGTCTTTTCCAATGAGTCAACTCTTCGCATGAGGTGGCCAAAGTACTGGAGTTTCAGCTTTAGCATCATTCCTTCCAAAGAAATCCCAGGGCTGATCTCCTCCAGAGTGGACTGGTTGGACTCCTTGCAGTCCACGGGCCTCTCAAGAGTCTTCTCCAACACCACAGCTCAAAAGCATCAATTCTTCGGCGCTCAGCCTTCTTCACAGTCCAACTCTCACATACACCATACACCACCACAGGAAAAACCATATCCTTGACTAAACGGACCTTTGCTGGCAAAGTAATGTCTCTGCTTTTGAATATGCCATCTAAGTTGGTCATAACTTTTCTTCCAAGGAGTAGCTCTTTTAATTTCATGGCTGCAATCACCATCTGCAGTGGTTTTGGAGCCCCCCAAAATAAAGTCTAGGTGTGGCCATTAAGGTGCCTTTTCCCCCCATGGGCTGTTTTCAAAAGAGAGTAACTCCCTGCCATTCTCCTCATGTGTGTGATGGGAAATGTATGAAGGTCTGGGGAAGCAGAATATTACCATTTCAAAGGGCTGCCTAACCAGGTGTTTGCTAATCAATTATGAGGCTTGCCCTAGAAGCCTAGACTTCAACCTCCAGAAGGACCTGCAAAAGAAAGCTTGTCAGAGAGAAACAGGACCAACAAGTCAGTGATGCTGAAGTCAACCACAAGAAAGGGGTGTGTACACGATGAATAAGGCAACAGTAGAACTTGGTCATGGCAAGGTATCAGCTACAAAATCAGAGCAAAAGGTTTGCGTGACTATTGAACCATCCAGTTATCATTCTAAACCACATAAATTTGATCTTGCAAGGCATTAGACTGATCCCACAGATGAGACAGGTGTCAGTCTGTAGCAAGTGGCCTATAAATGAGAATATTCAAAAAGTGGAGCTGGAGAAGCAGATATTTTTAAAGTTTACCAAATCCCTATTGCTTGCCAGTGGTATGACGGGGAGCTCCGTATCAGCAGAAAATGTGACTTCTGAAATTTAGTAAAGGCAATTGGGTGGACAAAATGTGCATAAGTACTTTTTCCTTGTCTAAAATTTTAATAGCCTCCTTTAAACTAAATATCTTGTACTTCTAGTTTCTGAGAAATATCACAATGATACAGTCAGAAAGAAATATCTCAAAGGTTAGCCTCATGGCCATGTCGGTGTTATCACGGGCATGACACTTTCAGGTTGCCTCACAAGGGGTACTGTGCACACTGAGCAGAATGAAGAGGGAAAGTTTCTTAACTATGAATGAATGTTCACAGTTTGAACACTCAAAACTGGAGCCACATAATCTTTTTCCCATTATTTTCTATTGAGAGGCAAACTACACATTAAAATGAGACATAAATAGGTCTAAATGTTGAATCTGTCACTTACTAGATGTGTGATTACTGGAAATTTATCTTTTAGAGACCCAGTTTTCTCAGCTGTAAAGTGGGAATAATTGTATCTAATATGAAGCACATCTTTCTCTACACTTGGCTATTGAGAATAGAAGGGCAATTACCTTCTTTCAGCTCTTTCAAAGAAAAATAAAGTTCAATATGTTAATGAACAAACTGCTAAAATGGTAGGCTAACTTTCAGTTAGAATTCACATCAAAATTAAAGCTTGCCAGTTGCTGAGCAATTATGCACATAAAGTAGATGGAAAATACCTCAAATGAATAGTGTTTCCTCTACAGGATACTGAAAGCCATCCTAGGATATGGACCAGGCTAAACTCCAGTTACTTTATATGATAATAACCACAGTGACATTGAATTGACTCTTCACATACTTTTTGAGCCTTAATATAAGTAGGGGAAGCTGAGATTCTTTACTCTTCCCAGTTCTATTTCCAATGTTATAAAAATGATAGTGATGTCTTAGTTGCTCAGTCATGTCTGACTCTTCACAACCCTAAGGACTATAGCTCACCAGGATTCTCTGTCCATGGGATTCTCCAAGAAAGAAATACTGGAGTGAGTAGCCATTTCCTTCTCCAGAGAATCTTCCCGACCCAGGGATCAAACCTGAGACTCTTGGATTTTGGAGGGATTCTTTACCATCTGAGCCACCAAGGAAGCTTTAAAAGTCAATTAATTCATTTATTATTTGTTTGATAATTTATTTAATATAATCTTTAAGAAACTTTTGGACATTACACAGTGGAACTTCAAATAATTTGATGTTAATTAAACTCTGAGAATGGTGTCATTTTATACCATCCCACAACTACCCTCTACACGGGGCCTACATATGTGCATGTTGGCACACAAATACACACACATGGGCACAGGTATGTCAGCTTTCCGTTCTCTCATGGCCACATCACATACCTTTCAACAACTCCAAATCACTGTCAATACTGACTAAGCAGCAACGCTAGCATCATCTGGGAAATAATTAGAGCTCCATGGTTGATGTAAAATAGCTAAATTTTAAAACTTATCAACCGTGTGGAAAATGAAGTCTGAAAAGGCGTTTTGCTAAAAGATCCCACATGCAGGTGACTTTACAGTTCTTTCATTCATCAAGCTATTTTTCTAAATGTCTCACTCTCTCAGGTTGCCAGCCACTGCCCCTGATCCTTCCCGCTACTATAGGGCCTAAACTTCTTTCATTACTAAAAGCACTCAGAGTAATTCCTTGAACTTCCCTGTTCCTGACCTTAAAACATCACTACACCTGCATTCTTTATAATAATGGGTCTCCTTTCCCATTGAAAGAATAACTCTACTACCACACCCTCCTTGGATGATTCTACCTTAATTTCTCTGTTTTTGTCATCAGCTTTCCCTCACAGATTAGATAACTGACAGGGTTACTTGGTGTGGCCAAGGATGAAATTTAAACAAATAGATTTCTAAAATTTATCCTCTTCTCTACCCCTCCGCCCAAATACTCTTCTCCAATATTCCTCTTCTCAGGTTATAGCCCCTTCTCAGGGGAGAAGCCCAAAGTCCCCCAGATGTCTCTAAGTTCTGTAGTACTTTCTGTATATCAGATAGTTTTCAGAGTATTTTCCATGTAATACTGATTTAATGTTTTCAACAACCCTACTTGAATAGGTACCATTAATATGGGCTTCCAGGTGGCACGAGTGGTAAGGAACCCACATACCAATGCAGGAGGGGGTTCGATTAGTGGGGTTCAATTCTTGGATCAGGAAAATTCCCTGGAGAAAGGAATGGCTACCCACTCTAGTATTCTTACCTTGAGAATCCCATGGACAGAGGAGTCTGGAGGACTACAGTCCATGGGGTCACAAAGAGCTAGACATGACTGAAGTGATTTGGCACACATTGCACACACTATTGACATACAAATTAAACAGAAAAGAAAAAAGGAGGCATGGAAATTACAGAACTTTTCCAAAGTTGTAAGCCCATAAGTCTACCTGACTTCAAAGACGTTATTTACAACTATTAGGATCACTTTTTTTTTTTTTTTACTTTTCTGCTTCCTTTATTATTGTAACCAACTTAGAATTCCTGTTGGTTTACCTGTATAGATTTATCTTTTCATCCCCATTCCTACTGACTTAGAGTAAGATTTTATTTTTAATACCCTTCTAACTGATTTCTATGCCTCTAGTTTTTTGGGTTTTTTTTTCCCCCCAGTTTCTCTTCCTTCTGGTCCATTTCCAAAGAGTTGATTTTAATGATTTTTCTCTGCCTCTCAATAATATACAAAAGCATCCCTTTTGCTTCTGAATTAAACATCCTTCCTCAGCCTGACATTCATTTTTCTTAGCATTATTACCTTTATATGTCTTTTTTCAGCTTCTTTCCCAAACTGGAGTATTCACTTCCCTTGAATTCTCACTCACATGCTCTGTTTTTTCCTTAGCATTGGCCCCATAACGACTGTGTAGAATATACTATACTTCTAGAACAGGCATATTATATTATGCTTCTAAACCACAGAATGCACTGTGCTTCCCCTAAACCAAAGCCTGGCAGTGGATAGAGATTTAAAATCTTGTTTCAGACAGAATTCCAGGCACCTATTGAAATGACTAACTTTCCTTTCCTTTGCCTGAATCACCTCCGACTCAGTATACTGCCAACCAAGGCAGATTCCAAGTCGAGTCCCAGTAAGTGTGTGCCCTCTGCTTGTTCCTATCAGCTCCCAATTCCCAAGAGGGACAATTCTGAAAGATACTCGGATTTCCTCTGTCCTCTTATTAAACAGCTGCAACACCCAGTGTAACTCTCAATATTCCTATTATCTATTCTTTATTCTGCCCAGTGCATACTCCTGTGATGTGAATTGCTTTGGACCACTAATTCATTACTGAAACTGAAAATATAGCTTCCTCTGGAAACGGCACCCACTCCAGTCCTCTTGCCTGGAAAATCCCACGGACGGAGGAGCCTGGTGGGCTACAGTCCACGGGGTCACAAAGAGTCAGACACAACTGAGCGACTTACCTTTACCTATCTTGCACTAAGTATGCAGTAGGGAATTTTGGCTGAACTCTACTTTCTCCTAGGTTTTACTAGTTCCCTCTCCCTCAACTCTGTCTTCCTTTTCCTCTCAGAGCATCACCCATGTGTATAGTCCAGGCCAATGATGTATTAGGGATTAATGATGGAAACTTCACCAAACCTCAAGCATCAATGTCCTCTACCCACCTCAGCTAGGTAAACCTGACGGTATTCTGTATAAATATATACAAGTATACACACACACACACGTACACACATGCAGTGGGCCCTTGTTAATTATCCATTTTAACTATAACAGTGTGGACATGTCAATCCCAAACTTCCAAGCTATCCTTACCCCTCATCCCCATCTCTCCCCGTAACTATAAATTTATTCTCTAAAAACATGAGTCAGTTTCTGTTTTATAATAAGTTCATTTGTATTTTTTTCTATCTATATAAGTGATATCATATGGTATTTATCTTTCTCTGACTCACTTTACTTAGTATGATGGTCTCCAGTCTGTCCATGTTGCTTCAAAGTATTATTTCATTCTTTTTAATGGCTAAATAATACTCCATTGCATATACATACCACATCTTCTTTGTTCATTTCTCTATTGGACATTTAGATTGCTTTCATGCCTTGGCTATTGTTAACAATATTTCAATGAACTTTGGGGTCCATGTATCCTTTAAACCATGTTTTTCTCCTGATATAAGCCCAGAAACACAACTGCTGGATCATATGGTACTCCAGTATTTCAAAGTCCATCTTATTCACCATCTGTCCAGGGAAATCCTCAATTCAGATCATTTCATAAATTCTCCTTTATTTTAACTTTATGTACCATGTTCTAAGCTATGTACTTAATATGCATTGCACATTTAATTTTTATGAAGAAAAGATCATCATTATCGAGGCTAGTTATTTAGATATGGAAATCAAGGTCTAAGAAACTGTGGCATTATCAGGGACATACTGAACTGGGATCAAACTAAGATCTATCTGACTTTTAATTCCTGTACAGTAATTTGCAGAATATTTTATTTCATGTAGCTATTTGAGTGCTCAAACTATATCACCTCTTCCTTTATTTGGGGTCCATTAAGGCAGATACCCTATCTTCCTCCATTTTATACACTCCTGTAGCAGTTAGTAAAGTGTCTAACATAGTAGGACCTCAGCAAATATTTACTGGATTGAATAATTGACAAGAAATCATTTGAGACTTACAAGCAACAGGTAAGTCTTTACTGTGAAGTTTCAGACTCTAGTCTCTCCAAGAACATAAACAAAACAATATATACCAGCCCCCTACCCATCTTTCAAAGACACTGGATTTAGAAGTTGGTTGTATTTGACACTTGAAATGAAATGCTCTAAGACAAAACAAGAGCCCCTGCATTTTTATGTCACTCATACCATTCTGGAAATTCAATCGGAACTCTATTTTTTGTTTTTAAATTTCTGTAAATCTCTAGAGGTAACAGAGGATGGGGATAAAATAGATAGTAAATAGTCCAAATTCTCTTTGCCTAATTAGAATTTGCATAAATTCAGAGGGAGAGAAAAACTAGGTTTTCGTTTCTCTTTTCTTCTCTCAGTGGAAGGGGAAAAAATAAAGCAAAGAAAGACAAGGACTACTAGGTTAACTGAAAGAATGAACACAGCCACACTGAACAAGAACACTTATCTGGCTACTTAAGAGAACACTTTGAATTCAAATACTTGGGGAGCATCTTTCCAAGTGCAACCGGCTAGTTAAAATGTAAGGAAAGCCTTGGATTGCTGTGGCAAAAGTTTGCTTTTCCAATTACAAACAGTTGTCACCTACTCATTAAAGTAGAGTTACTATGCAATTCTTGGATTCAATTCAGTTCAGTTAAATAAGTATGTATTGAGTGTCTGTGTGCCAAACTGGAACCCCGTGTTCAGTGCTTAGTTCAATGACCTGTATGTCTTGAACAAAAATAAAACTGCTACTACTGAAAATCCTGCAATTCATAGGTTCACACTCATCTTGACTGGAGTTCACGTCAATGAATCTAAATTGATGTTATGTTATTTCAGAGCTTTGAGGAAGTAAAGTTAAGAAGACAGAAACCGATGGACTGTTGACGTTTCTAAGGGGGAGAAGAGTGCCGCCTTTCTCATCTGCTTTCTGGGCCTCTGTGGCAGCCCTAGCTTGTTAACACATGGTTTGATTTCACACAAAGACAAACTTTACCTCAGTGTAGCCATAAGCAAGACCTGAGAATCAATCAAAAACAATCCAAGTGTTAATGTGGCATCGTGCAAAATCCATTTATTTCATATTATATTAAATTTTGAGTTTAGGCTTACCAAAATCCCAGTGCTACAGTACCCACTAAGAAGAATTAATAGGTAGAGCTGTCAGAGAAACCTCAAGAAAAATTATCTTGGCTGTTCAGTTGCCTGTGTATTTATTTAAAAGAACACATTTTAGATAGGTCTTTGCTATATGTCTTCATATCAGCTGAGTCCATAAGATTAAAATACAAATAAATATGTAAGTGGTTAACCATTTTCCAGGAAAATAACAATATCTAGTAATTTCCTCTTTTAAAGCTCAGAATGCTGAAAGTCTGCACAAACAGAATAACTTTGTAAAATCACTATTGTTATCATGTCTCTTCGGAACCATTGTGTGTAATTGCTATGGAAATGTAAAAATACCCCCTGCTTTTTTTTTTTCCTCCTCTCCACTAGCACATGACAACCCATTCAGTCTTTTGAAAGTTAGCTGTAAATGATGCCAGTAAAAGCATCCAATGAGACCCTCAGACATTAGTGTATTAGACATTATCTGTTACACTACTGGACCAAAATAACAAATAATATGCCTGGAGGTGCTGCTGTTTGTGACTGCTAGTTTCCCTGCATGGCATATGCCTAGAGAGTCTCAGATGAGAGATGACTGCACAAAACTGTGATTGTGAGATGACTTAGCAGAACCCGTCATGATGTCCTAATGGCCTCCCGCTGGGGGGAACAGGAGTAATTGTTTGTCAGGGGAGGGAGCACATCTGTAAGAAAGCATCTTCTGCAAACCAAGCAGCCATGTGGAAAGTGAGAACCGTAGAGCTGGGAGACATTGGAGAAAACACACAGGTTGAGCCGAACACAGCAGTAGCTACAAGGGTAGGCATGGAGCCAGGGAGGAGCTGGGTGGGTAAGACTGAGGTTGTGTGCTTTGGAAAACAATACAAACAATTATTTAAAAATGAAATGCCGGCTTGCTAAAGTTACCAGTTTCTTCTGGCAACCTTAAATCATAATGAAGATGAGCGACAGTGAAATGCTAGGGAAGAAATTAGAGTACCAAGCAGGGAGAAAGCTTGCATAATTGCACATTCTCTAAGAGTGTTTTCAAAGCTTGGGCATTTTTTTCAGCAGGAGTCCTTTCAATGTTCTGTTTTACATCCAATAGCTTCCTTTGTTCATTGCTTACCCTAGTGATATAAAACAAACCACTGTTTTTAAAACCATACTTTCAAAATCAAGGCAAAGCTATTGAATATACATGCATTAGAAACATCAATGTCATAGCGTACAATTGAAGGTACTCATAGCCCTGTTTGTGGCTGAACTAAGCATCCTTCATGTATTTGATCAGAAAAAAAGCGAGGGCAAATAAGCTAATTAATGCTGCAAAATGCTAATTCTCTCCACCTTTTATCCTGAGTCTAAATTATGATTTTAGCTAATTTCTGAGGAACTGAAATGCTCATGCCAGTGGAGTCTGTCTTTATTAATATATAAATCAATGCATAAGAGCATATTGGCCTATGGGAAAGACTGTAAAAAAATTTAATGCCCTCCACAAACAGCTGTGCGCCTGACCCAGCGGTTTTTTGTTTGTTTGTTTGCTTGCTTTCCTGACAGATTACCAGATTGCATTTATTTTAGTACTTTCAGCACATCTGAACATGTCTCTAGCAATTCAGATTTTAAAATATGAAATTTTATAAGTTGCCATTATTAAATTTTAGGCAAATAAACTTTCCCTCCCTGCTTCACCTCTCAAGGCTACAAACCCAATTAGCTGTTTAATATCAAATTAAACACAACTAAATGCAATTTTCACTTTAGAGGTTTAGAGAAGTGTTAAGGAATCTTTATATCAATGTGAGCCCCATGAAGCTTGGGAAGTGCTGCATATATGAAAGTCTATGTGCAAAAATTCCCTCTTGTTTCTCTTACTTGGCACTACAGAAAGGAGGCTTTCAACCATCAACAGCCATTTCCAATCAGAAGTATCAATAACTATCATGGTGGTTCTGATGTGCCATTGAATTCCACCAGGCAAAGAAAATGGAGAAAGATGAAGTGAAGGAGGAAACAGACCCATGTTTGTGTCATTTAAAAACATATATTAAGAATTAAAATATAAATTAAGATTTCCGTTGTGGTTCAGTGGTTAAGAATCTGCTTTGCAATGCAGAGGATGCAAGTTGGATCCCTGGTCAGGGAACTAAGATCCCATAGGTCCGGGGTCAACTAAACTGGAATGCTGCAACCTGAGAAGTCCGTGTGCTGCAGCAAAGACCCAGCAAAACCGAATAAAACAGGAAAAAAAAAAAAAAGGGAAGTGGACATACGTATACCCATGGCTGACGCATGTTGATGTATGGCAGAAACCAACACAATATTGTAAAGTAATTATCCTTCAATAAAAATAGACAAGTTTTTAAAAAGACAAAAAAAAAGAACATATACTAGGATTTCAGGAGACAAAAAAGGAACATATACTAAAATTTCAGGTGACCAGCAAAAACTCAGCATAAAAGAGTTTATGCTGAGATTAAAAAAAAGAAATAAAAAAAATAAAAGAACATATACTAAGATTTCAGGTAAATAAGGGTTTTTCCAGGATATAGAGCCTTCAGTGCTGCATCGAGGAAAGTCTCAGGCAAACTGGCATATGCTGGTTGCTCTAGGTATCATAATCTATGTATGAGCCTATATAATCTAGAATTATAAAAATGCAAAGTGAGTTTTCATTGTCTTATAATTTCTCATACTTAAGAATCTCTGGTTACAATAGTTTGTTTTTAACTGAAATGTCTTGTACATTTGCTATCTACTCTCATACCCATACATTTCTTCATTAGTCTATTTCAGTCTATCAATTCCATTAGAACTAATGCAATATCCATGCCCCAAGTTTCAAAATAACCTCTGACTTTTTTAATATGTTAATCACCTAAAAGAATAATTCTTTTGTAAGCCTATTGTTTTAAATGAAGTAGCGGTTTGGACAACCGAAGGCAAGAGAGATTTGTCCTTGCCATGGCAATTCATTACAAAGAGCTGTTACCTTCAAAAACAGACATGTCCATGCTCACTGGCAGTGCAGATATTATACTACTTATAATCGGATTGTACTCACTGTATTAGGAATGCATGTGTACAGGCTCAGTCACTCAGTCATGTCCAACTCTTTGTGACCCCATGGACTGTAGCCTACTAGGCTCCTCTGTCCGTGGAATTTTCCAGGCAAGAATACTAAAGTGGTTTACCACTCCCTCCTACAGGGGATCTTCCTGACACAGAGATCCAAACCACATCTGCTGTGTCTCCTGCTTTACAGGCAGATTTTTACCACTGTGCCATCTGGAAAGCCAGTCACTTTATTAGGAATAAGAATCAATTAAGACAGATCATAATACATGTTTGAATTTGTTACAACATCACCAACAAAAACAATACTCTCATTTCTGATGCCATCTATTGACTTTTTCTTTATTATGAGGTATAGTAAAATAAAAAGTTTCTGCAAAAGTGAGATCTGTAAAAGTGTAGTTTTACAAAAGTGAGATTCTTCAAAAGTGTGATCTTAGTCTACCAATAAGATTTTTCTACCTTTGTGTTAAATTGTGGCATTACAACAAACTGTATGGTTCACTTTGAAATGGGTAATTGGATTGAATAACTGACATGTTCAATGACTATAGCAGGCTAGGTGGAGGCACAAGTCAGCATCTGAGCCTAAAAGGTGAACCTGATCCATTTACAGGCGCACCCACACAGCCTCAGAGGGTGTCAGATGACTCCATCATCTGACTTGAGACATAATGCAAGTAAGGACTCGGGTAAGGACTTGAAGAATCTATGAGAACAGAAATAACAACTTACAATTTATTCTTGGTAAAAAAAATATATATACATGCATACTTAAAAAATAGCTTTGAACACCATGACACTTCATAAATAGGAAAGCACATAACCCACTTTTTCACAAGTTCAAAGCATTCCATGGCTCTCTCAGAACCAGCAACAGATGCTTCCTTACAAGCTGGTATTCATCTCTGCTTTTGGTTGTTCTTAATCTAGATCAGGATCTTATCTTGGTATTAGACTAGTGGCACACACGGATCACTAGTGACAGATCAGCTGGCTGCGGTTCGTGTTAGCTGAGGACAATTGATTCAATAAAATATGATTTCATCATAATCCCGCCACAGACCAATATTTTCAGTGACACCACACTGCACGTGGAATGGGGTTCAGACACAGCTCACAGTCAAGCTGATCCCCAACTGCTTCTATTATTTTGTCCCTTACTAATTTCCTTCATTATTGAAGTCTATGACCATGTTTGAGAAATTCTGAATAATAACTTTTTCTCAGGAATTCCTGTAGAATTAATATCTCACTTCTCTGCACAGACACGAATGGCCCTAAATTGATGTTTAAGTGCCCTGGATGTGTATGTTTTTGTTTTTTGGTCTATTTTCAGTCACTATAGATGTCAAAAGTTCATAGTAAAAGCTGTAGGTCAAATGCTCCTGTCTTTATCCAATTGCCCATGTCATTCATTTACAACGTAGTTGTATTTGTGTTTATCACTTGCTCATGTCCAACTCTATGAGAGGCCATGGACTGTAGCCTGCCAGGGTCCTCTGTCCGTGGAATTCTCTTGGCAAGAATACTGGAGTGGGTTGCCATCCCCTTCTCCAGGGGTTCTTCCCGACCTGGGGATTGAACCTGGATCTTCTGCATTGCAGGCAGATTCTTTAACATCTGAGCCACCAGGGAAGCCCATGCCATTCACTTACCACCTAGTTGTATCCTGCTGCTGCTGCTGCTCAGTCACATCAGTCGAGTCCAACTCTGTGCGACCCCACAGATGGAAGCCCACCAGGCTCCTCTGTCCCTGGGATTCTCCATGCAAGAAAACTGGAGTGGTTTGCCATTTCCTTCTCCAGTGCACGAAAGTGAAAAGTGAAAGTGAAGTCGCTCAGTCGTGTTTGACTCTTCACAACCCATGGACTGCAGCCTATCAGGCTCCTCCGTCCATGGGATTTTCCAGGCAACAGTACTGGAGTGGGTTGCCTTTCCTTTCTCCAGGGGTTCTTCTTGACCTAGGGATTGAACCTGGGTCTTCTGCATTGCAGGCAGATTCTTTACCATCTGAGCCACCAGGGAAGCCCGTGCCATTCATTTACAACCTAGTTGTATCCAGCAAATGCCAATTGCTTCAAATTTTAATTTATGTCAAATTTGTTTGGGGGAATACAAATCTGCTCCTCTCGGGTCATCTCCTGTAAGCATGCAGACAGCTTCTCTGGTAAAAACACCACCTCCCTCCTACCTTAAAAATTTTACCTATTCTTAGAGTTCAGGACTTGATATATCCCATGAAGCCAAGAACTCTGAATTACTGTGAGAATTTCAGTATCTTTAAAGACTGATTTATGTATATCCTCCATTTATGAGTTATAGTATAATACTTCCCTGGTGGCGCAGACGGTAAGTGTTTGTCTACAATGTGGGAGACCTGGGTTTGATCCCTGCGTTGGGAAGATCACCTGGAGAAGGAAATGGCAATCCACTCCAGGACTATTGCCTGGAAAATCCCATGGACAGAGGAGCCTGGTAGGCTACAGTCCATGGGGTCATAAAGAATAAGACACAACTGAGCGACTTCACTATAATTAGAAACGAGAGATAGATTATTGTTTTAGGCTGTAGGAAAACTGATTGAAAAGTAATATTTTTTATCCTAACCACCATTAACCTCATCAATAGCAAGAAAATAGGTATAAATGAATGATTTGAAATGTAAATAAAGGCCTCAAGGGACTTTCCTGATGGTCTAGTGGTTAAGAGTCCACCTGCTAATGCAGGTGTCACCAGTTCGATCCCTGGTCCAGGAACTAAGATCCCATATACCACAGTGAAACTAAGCCCATACACCACAACTACTGAGCCTTCACAATCTAGAGCCTAAGCTCTGCAGCAAGAGAAGCCATTTCGATGAGAAGCCTGTGCATTGCAACTAGAGAGTAACCCATGTTTGCTGTAACGAAAGAAAATATGGGCACAGACTCAAAGACCAAGTGCGGTCTAAATAAGAAAATAAATATGTACTTTTAAAAGGCCTCACATGTGACTCCAAGTCTCCCACCTATTTTAAAATTTTTACAGCTGATTTGTTCTCTCCCAAAACTTAGCAGAACAAGGATTGTTAGCCCCATCAAAATGAGGCTAGGAGGTATTCATCACTTGCAATGATTATAAAGTTTATAAACAGTAGAACTGGGGGGATAAAAATAAGTTTATATTAACAAACATATTACATGAGTTATTTTTCAATTTATGGAGTGTCACATGCATGAGATGGTCTGAAGACAGTGGCTCAGTGGATGTAGCATGTGCTTTCCGTCCATGGTTCAACCAATTCAACAAATATTTATGGACTCCTATCACATAGCAGGCACTGTGACTGACTTGGAGGAATCTATCAGTGGACATGACACAGTACTTCAAATTGCCATCTTAAAGTAGGCTGGTGAAATATACAAGTAAAGAGGCCAACAGAATGAAGTTTAGTCTGAAGCTGAAACTCAAGCCTCCAGGGCCACGGACCCTGTCTTAGAAAGTCAAAAAGCCTTCATTCTATTCAGCACATATTTATTAAACTTCTACTGTAGACTTGGCACTTTGCTGACAGAAGGTATAAAATGATGATAAGTAATAATAATTACTTTGTAACTCCCAGTGAACAGCTAACAAATAATGCAAATCCTGGAGTAGATTTTTCATCTCCTGAGGCTGTTGAGGTATAAAGATGTGTTTTATCCTACATACCTCCTCTCCATGTCCACATCCATCCTCATCTTACAAAGCTGTAGATGTTTGGCACCCCCTCATCAGGCAATTCACTAGTCTTAATGTCAACCTTCACTTGCCAAGCTCAATGCTTAGGATCAAAAATGAGAAAATGAGAGAATCACAGTTTCTAGACAGCTTTACCTGCACTTGTTTATTTCAGAAGCCACCCATTTAATGTTCGTCACCGATAGTTCGCATGCTTTGTAAGCTGTTTTCACCATGCTTTTGATCATTCTGTGGATCAATATCATGTTTGGGAGGACTAATCCAAAGCAGAAGCTTTCAAGCCCTGGATTTAAGAGGTTTAAAAGAAAGCAAAAACAGAAGTACAGACAGCCTGCCATTCAACTTGAAATGGAACATAGGGCCTCCGTCTATATAGAAGTCTGCTCCCCTGCACTTAGTCTGAGAGCCACATGTTTAGAAGCCAGAAATCTTGCTAAGCTCTTCCAGCAGTTGCAAAAGCATTTGTTGCACAGTTACAGGATCAAGTGTTTTTTCCCAGCTTGCAAAGGAAATTGTCTGCTGTGGACCAAGTATAGATACTGTTCATAGGCACTTACCAATTTCTCGAGGAAGACTAGGACCTACAGGGACATCAGAGATGTTCCAATCTCAGTCCACATGTCCAGAAGACCTGTAATATATATATGCTTTCTTGCCAGGCTCTGTGACTCAGTTCTTGTCATTTGGCTGGGCTCTAGCCAGGAAGCTCCCCTCGCTTTATGGAGTCATGGGAAATTTGTGTCCTTATGTGTCACCATCTACATTTCTGAGAATTGGCTCCACCCATTTCCTATTGTGGCTTTTGTGTATTCCAGGTGAGGCATCCCACTAGCAGCACTAAGACTGCTTCCATGGAGTGACCCTCACGGCTCTTTGCATGTGGATATGCCCAAATTTCAATCTTAGGGAGAGACGTGAAGCACTGTTGCTCAATCACTAACTCGTGCCTGACTCTCTGAGATCCCATGGACTGAAGCAGCCAGGCTTCCCTGTCCTTCACTATTTCCCACAGTTTGCTCAAACTCATGTCCACTGAATCAGCAATGTCATCTCATTCTCTGC
This sequence comes from Madoqua kirkii, assembly GCA_006408675.1. Classification (NCBI taxonomy): domain Eukaryota; kingdom Metazoa; phylum Chordata; class Mammalia; order Artiodactyla; family Bovidae; genus Madoqua; species Madoqua kirkii. Next base: position 10,153 of record SJYC01004544.1, on the reverse strand, counting down.
CACCCCCTTCTCCTCCTGTCCTAAGTATTTCCAAGAATCAGGGTCTTTTCCAATGAGTTGGTTCTTTGAATCGAGTGGCCAAAGTATTGGAGCTTCAACATCAGCATCAGTCCTTCCAATGAATATTCAGGGCTGATTTTCTTTCGGATTGACTAGTTTGATCAGTTTGCTATCCAGGGGACTCTCAAGAGGCTTCTCCAGCACCACAATTTGAAAGCATCAACTCTTCAGCGCTCAGCCTTTATGGTCCAACTCTCACATCCATACATGACTACTGGAAAAACCATGGCTTTGATTATACAGGCCTTTGTTGGCAAAGTGACTTCTCTGCTTTTTAATATGTCCATGGGGTTCTCAAGGCAAAGATACTGAAATGGTTTGCCATTCCCTTCTCCAGTGGTCCACTTCAGTATCCTTACCTTGAGAACCCCATGAACAGTATGAAAAGTGAAGCATTACTATTTATTAATCATGACTAGTTAGATTGTGCAAAACTTCAAAATAACTGTAGGAGAGAGACAGACTTTGCAAGTGGGGGGTTGGTTAACAATTGAAAAGGGTTGACTCCTGATTCTCATTACAACTTGGATGAATCTCAGAGACATTAGACCAAGTGAAGGATGTCATTCTCAAAAAGTTAGAATCCCATTTCTTATAAGATGGAATGGGGAAAAGGATGACTCTAAATCGATAGGAGACAGTCTGGCGAGTGATGGAACTATTTTATGTCCTTAACATTTGCAGAGACCTATACATATGTTAAAATTTCATAGGACTATACACAAATGCAACAATAGTAACAAACCAAGGAACAGGTGAAAATTGATGAAACTTGAATAAGTTTTGCAGCTTAGTTAATTGTATTTTAATAATACCAACTTCCTTATTTTAATAATTCTAGTATTGTCTCAGATAATATCACTGGCATAGCTGAATGAAAGATAGACAAAAATCCTCTCTAATATTTTTGCCATGTCTATGAAAGTCTAGGACTCCCCAGATGGTAACCAACTTGCCTACCAATGCAGGAGATTTAAGAGATGCAAATTCTATCCCTGGTTTGGGAAGATCCCCTGGGGGAGAGCATAGCAACCCACTCCAGCATTCTTGCGTGGAGAATCAATCCCATGGGCAGAGGAGCCTGGTCTCCTCTAGGAGACCAGTCCATAGGGTTGCAAAGAGTTGGACTCAACATAGCACGCACATATGCATGAAAGACTAAAAATATTTAGAAAAGAAAGTTTCTTAGAAAGTAGGAACTAGTAAGTATATTAACAAAATCCTCATTTTCGGTAATCAGATATTTGTGTCTTACTTTTTATTTATTCAAAGATTATTTGTGTTGTCTTATTGTTTAAATGAAGATATGATCAATACAACTTAATAAAAAGAAATGACTGCTGAGGACATAATTAACCTGTGAAATTGCAATATGTTATCTTTGCCTATATTTTGATTTGGCCTTTGAGACAGAGCCTGTACTACTTTTCTTAGTAAGATGTGCAATTAGCACTTCTGCCTGTAGTTTGAACTTTTCCATTATCTAGCTGAATTCCTCTGCCTGAGTGTTAAACTTAAAAGATCCAGTGATCTACTAAATAACCAGGTGAAAACTTCCCCAGTTACTATCCATCTCCATACCATCTCTTGCCCCTGCTTTCCACCACCACATCTGTATTTTTTTTTTTTTTTACTGCTTTTTCCTACCTCAGTTGGTGGTAAAGCACAGACATAAGACAAAATCCTGTGAGTCATCCTCAACAACTCTTTTATTTGCAACATCCAATTTAAGCTATGTCTCTCTGATTGGATCTCTTAGATACATGCTAAATTCTCCATTTTCACTCCTATTGCCACTGCCAAGCATTTCCTCAACTGTCCTCTTTTAATAGACTGGATAATTATATAACATGCAAGTGTATCACAGTGATCTTAGATCATGCAGATCTGATTCCACTTTTTAGAACCCTGTCATTACTGAAAAGTATGGGTGAGGAGTTCCAGCTGCTCACTGCTCAAAAACCAATAAACAGGCCAGGTTGATGGGAAGGGAAGTGCTTTATTTCAGATGCCAGAAACTGGGCAGGGAGGAGGGTGGCAGACGTCTGTCCAAAGGCCGAGTCCCTCCACCCTGACAAGCAGTGGGTGAGAGCATTTGTAGTCAGAGTCAAGGTGGGGGAGGGGGGAGGAAACAGCAGTCATCTCTAACAGTCATCTTCAAATTGATCATCAGTGGTCTGACTAACATCATCTGGTTGCTTTAGGTACAGTTAATCTTGAGTCATGGGGTGCACTTGTTCTTTGTGCTTAATTCTTGGACTTATGGCAGCTCATGTCCTGGGTACAGTTCGGTCATCATGTAGTTAACTTCTCCACTTTGAGTTTTTGTATCTGTAAGATACAGGATATGGCTCAGAATACTATCTATAGCCCTTGAAAAAGAACTAAAGGTCCTTGACTATAATGACTATATTATTATTGTTTAGTCTCCTTTGCTTGTTTTCCTTTGTTTCAGCATTTGTCACTTCTCTGATTAAACTTATTCTTTGACTAAAGTTTTCCACAGACAAAAAGCAGACAGAGGACATGATGAGGGGCCAAGGACCTAGTCTTGCTCCTTGTAGGAGCATGTTTAGCCAGCCTTGTACATAAGATGTGCTTTTTTTGTTTAGTTGCTAAGTCATATTTGACTCTTTCACAACCTCGTGGACTGTAGCCCACCAGGCAACTATGTGCATGGGATTTCCCAGGTAAGAGTGCTGGAGTGGGTTACCATTTCCTTCTCCAGGGAATCTTCCTGACCCAGGGATTGAACTCATGTCTCCTGCATTGGCAGGCGAATTCTTTACTTCTGAGCCACTTGGGAAGACCCTGTATAGATGATCAGTTCAGTTCAGTCGCTCAGTCATGTCACACTCTTTGAGACCCCATGGACTGCAACGCATCAGGCTTCCCTGTCCATCACCAGCTCCTGGATGGAAGCTGAGTTTACTCAGACTCATGTCTATTGAGTTGGTGATGCCATCTAACCAGCTCATCCTCTATCATCCCCTTATCTGGGCTTCAATCTTTCCTAGCATAAGGGTCTTTTAAAATGAGCCAGTTCTTCACATCAGGTGACCAAAGTATTGGACTTTCAGCTTCAGCATCAGTCTTTCTAATGAACATTCGGGACTGATTTCCTTTAGCATGGACTGGTTGGATCTCCATGCTGTTCAAGAGACTCTCAAGAGTCTTCTCCAACACCACAGTTCAAAAGCATCAGTTTTTCAGTGCTCAGTTTTCTTTATAGTCTGATTCTCACATCCACACTTGACTACTGGAAAAAACATAGCTTTGACTAGACTGACCTTTGTTGTCAAAGTAATGCCTCTGCTTTTTAATATGCTGTCTAGGTTGGTCAAAACTTTTCTTCTAAGGAGCAAGCATCTTTTAATTTCATGGCTGCAGTCACCATCTGCAGTGATTTTGGAGCCCCCCAAAATAGTCTGTCATTGTTTCCACTATTTCCCCATCTATTTGCTGTGATGTGGTGGGACCAGATGCTGTGGTTTAGTTTTCTGAATATTGAGTTTTAAGGCAACTTTTTCACTCTCCTCTTTCACTTTCAGCATTAGGTCTTCTTCACTTTCTGCCATAAGGGTGGTGTCATCTGCATATCTGAGATTGCTGATATTTCTCCCAGCAATCTTGATTCCAGTTTGTGCTTCATCCAGTCCAGCATTTCTCATGATATACTGTGCATATAAGTTAAATAAACAGGGTGACAATATGCTATCTTAACATAATTCTTTTCTCTATTTGGAACCAGTCTGTATTCCATGTCCAGCTCTAACTATTGCTCTTGCATACAGATTTCTCAAGAGACAGGTGAGGTGGTCTGGTATTCCTATCTCTTTCAGAATTTTCCACAGTTGTGATCCACACAGTCAAAGGCTTTGGTATAGTCAATAAAGCAGAAGTAGATGATTTTTGGAACTCTCTTGCTTTTTTGATGATGCAACGAATGTTTGCAACTTGATCTCTGGTTCCCTCTGCCTTTTCTAAAACCAGCTTGAACAACTTCCAGTTCTTGGTTCACGTACTGTTGAAGCCTGGCTTGGAGAATTTTGAGCATTACTTTGCTAGTGTGTGAGATGAGTGCTATTGTGCAGTAGTTTGAGCATTCTTTGGCATTTCCTTTCTTTGGGATTGGAATGAAAACTGACTTTTTCCAGTCCTGTGGCCAGTACTGAGTTTTCCAAATTTGCTGGCATATTGAGTGCAGCACTTTCACAGCATCATCTTTTAGGATTTGAAACAGCTCAAAAGGAATTCCATCACCTCCACTAGCTTTGTTTGTAATGATGCTTTCTAAGTCTCACTTGACTTTGCACCCCAGGATGTCTGGGTCTAAGTGAGTGATCACACCATCGTGATTACCTGGGTCATGAAGATCTTTTTTGTATAGTTCTTCTGTGTGTTCTTGACACCTCTTCTTAATATCTTCTGCTTTTGTTAGGTCCATACCATTTCTGTCCTTTATCGAGCCCATCTTTGCATGAAATGTTCCCTTGGTATCTCTACTTTTCTTGAAAAGATCTCTAGGCTTTCCCATTCTATTGTTTTCGTCTATTTCTTTGCATTGACCACTGAGGAAGGCTTTCTTTTCTCTCCTTGCTATTCTTTGGAACTCTGCATTCAGATGGGTATATCTTTCCTTTTCTCCTTTGCCTTTTGCTTCTTTTCTTTTCTCAGCTATTTGTAAGGCCTCCTCAGACAATCACTTTGCCTTTTTTGCATTTCTTTTTCTTGGGGTTGATCTTGATCACTGCCTCCTGTACAATGTCATGAACCTCCATCCATAATTCTTCAGGCATTCTGTCTATCAGATCTAATCTCTTGAATCTATTTGTCACTTCCATTGTACAATTGTAAAGGATTTTATTTAGGTCATACCTGAATGGTCTAGTGGTTTTCTCTACTTTCTTCAATATAAGTCTGAATTTGGCAATAAGGAGTCCATGATCTGAGCCACAGTCAGCTCTTGGTTTTGTTTTTTTCTGTCTTAATGAAACTATGATCCATGTCATAGTTTCTGTCTTAGGGCCACCTAAGACAGATGGGTCATGGTGGAGATTTCTGACAAAATGTGGTCCACTGGAGATGGGGATGGCAAACCACTTCAATATTCTTGCCTTGAGAACCCCATGAACATTATTAAAAGGCAAAAAGATAGGACACTGAAAGATAAGTCCCCATGTTAGTAGGCATCCAATATGCTACTGGAGATCAGTGGAGAAATAACTACAGTGAATGAATAGATGGAGTCAAAGCAACAACAGTACTCAGTTGTGGGTGTGACTAGGGATGGATGTAAAGTCTGATGCTGTAAAGAGCAATATTGCATAGGAACCTGGAATGTTAGGTCAATGAATCTAGACAAACTGGAAGTGGTCGAACAGGAGATGGCAAGAGTGAACATCAACATTTTAGGAATCAGTGAACTAAAATGGACTGGAATGGGTGAATTTAACTCAGATGATCATTATATCTACTATTGTGTGCAAGAATCCCTTGGAAGAAATGGAGTAGCCATCATAGTCAACAGAAGAGTCTGAAATGTAGTACTTGGATGCAATCTCAAAAACGACAGAATGATTTCTGTTTATTTCCAAGGCAAAGCATTCAATATCACAGTAATCCAAGTCTATGCCCTGGTCAGTAATGCTGAAGAAGCTGAAGTTGAACAGTTCTATGAAGACCTACAAGACCTTCTAGAACTAACACACAAAAAAGATGTCCTTTTCATTATAGGGGACTGGAAAGCAAAAGTAGGAAGTCAAGAAACACCTGGAGTAACAGGCAATATTGGCCTTAGAGTATATATGATAAACTCTGAAAAATTTGCCCCTCACTCCCTTTGTAGCTCACTAGTTCATCACTTCCCTTTTGAAATGTTCACTTCAGGAACACTCAACTGCTTACAATACCCTAATGGACAATTGCAATTCACTCTCACAAACTATTTACTCTAGCTAAGATTTTCTTCTTATCCTATTCTTTCTGCAGAATCCATTTTTTCCCAAACTCTTGCACAGTCACAGATTTCTCTGGAATCCCACCATAAAAGCCAAATACCCCTTTATTACTTTATATGTATTCCTATTACTAGACATATATTTTTACATATGTACCTCTTCTTCTCTTTGTATTCTCTGAATCTAACCAAGACTTATTCAACTTTGTATTCCTAGTGCCTAGTATAGCATATAGTAAGTCTCAGTAGATGGATTGTTAAATAAATAAGTGTATAATTAATGAATAAATCAATATTTATTTATCTCTTTAAAACTATGTATTTAACAATGATATAAATAAGACCTGTATACTAAAGTGTTTAATATCTAATGTACTCCACTCTGGAGGGCTTATCTACTGCTTTTAGAACTAAAAACATAAATAATAAGATAAGCTAGATTACTTTATCACTGTTAAACTGGAGCTATTCAACTCTATAGTTCTTCCTTAGAGAAAAGAAATATTTTCTGTCTTATGTAGTGCAAGGACTTTACCAGAAAAAGGACTTAGTTACCCACCTTAAAGTTTCATTGGGTTGTGTCTGTTTGGAGGTCACATTTGCCTTCACCTCATCCCTGTTTCCTGGAAATGAAACAGAATGTGCTGATAATGAATCAATGATATGTTGATGCTGTGCACAGGGATTAATCAAAAGCCCTCATTCTCTTTCAGGACAATTTCAAGTTGCCAGTAATCAGCAGAGGCAAGCAAGCTGGAGAGCAAGCCTAGCAGGTACTTGACAGTGACAATCAAGCTGTACACACTAATCTCTGTGGGGAAATTCAGAGATGGCCTTCCAGCCCCAAGGCTAGAAATGCACAGAATCTAAGGTTAAATACCAATCCCCTCCTTCTTTCTTTGGGTCAGCTAGTACACATTCAAATCACTTAACCTGAGTTGCTTCTTTTTAATGGAGACACTAACTTACCTTTTCCTTTACTTGAGAGGAATATCTAATTAAAATAAAAATTTCCCCCTCCATTTGGATATGTGTTTCAGTCTTGAACTGACCATTTATATCACTTCTGCCTCCTCATTATATAAAGAGTAAATATCAACTTCATAGAGCAAAGTAAACCATTACCGTTCTGATTAAAGTGACCCTAACAATCTGGTGTTGATTGCCTCCTTCAGGGAGAATTCGTTGAAAATAATAACAAAAGATGCTGTTTTAGCTGCTCTTCTGAAAAACAATACTGTGAAGTAAGACCATATAAAAACTGATGAAAAAGTTTGTTCCTATTTTTATTTTCCCATTGAAAATTTTATGAAGATAAAACAGTCATTCTGTTATAACTGTTTAATTTTACATGTGAAGAAATGTTAAGCTACATATGTTAAAGGAAATGTCCCACTGCGTCCTAGTTATTTGTTTCTAGGATGTTAATTTAGTTCAACCACCTGTGTTCACAGAACCTACTTGTACTCCCTGACTTGACTGATTGCCACCTTATTCCCTTATTCCATATCTGGACAAGAAGTGCTCTCACTCAATACTAAATGTTCTCTTGACCTGAACCATGGACTACACAAACCTCTGATATCAGTCAGAGAAGACTTCTGGGCTTGACCTCTCAGATCCTGTATTCTAGCAGCCAGCTTCCCTGTTGAATATTTACCAGATATGCAGGACATCCTATGTGTTATCTTATATGTCCATTTTTTTTTTTACCAATTTTTGCCCTACTCTGTGCCCCAGTAGGTTGACAAATATGGGTTCCATCAACGTGAAACTTTATCTTCTGGTTTCTGGTTGGGTTTAACCAATTTGGAGCATCCACAGGAGATGGAGATAGGAGGACAGCAAAGTCAAGCTATTCATTCCCACCGTTCCTTCCCTACAGGATCAATGAACTCCCTCACCCTAAGGTCCCAGCATCTATCAGTCAGGTGCCCTCTAGTGAGTAACAGACCCCCACTGTCACAGGATGCACCGTAACTTGTGCTTTCTTCACATCATGTGTGTATCTGTTTGTCACTCAGTCATGTCTGACTCTTTGTGACCCCATGGACTAGAGCCTGCCAGGCTCCTTCATCTGTGGAATTCTCAGACATGAATACTGGAGTGGGTAGTCATTCCCTTCTCCAAGGGATCTTTCCTACCCAGGGATTGAAACTGGGGATCCTGCATTGCAGGCAAATTCTTTACCATATAAGCAGTTTCTTTCTAATTCTCCTCTAGCTACTCATTTTCTTTCTTGTTTGAACTCAGAAGAATACATAAAAGGAAGAAAAGGGAGAAGTAGAATATAAAAAGCTGGAAAAATAAAGTAACATTTGGCTTGCTTCTCACTATCTCATCTCTATCTTATTCTCCAAAAGCTTGTTTCCTGGCAATGTGAACTCAAAGAATAAAAACTTTATTATCTGTATACTATGCTGTTCTCCTTATTAAAATGTTTAAAAAAACACTTAAGAAATATATATGTATCATGCCATGGCTTACATTTGCAGAGCACATAAAAGTAAAATGGTTTTACTTTAGTTGATTTGTGACAATTCTTATCTCCTAAAATACTGACATGTGGAAATACTTTAAAGAAAAACTCTTGATATGCTACTGTCTAATTGAAAATATTCTTATGAAGATGCTGACACTATTACTAAATGTGCACAATAAAGCTCTAATTAAAACAGGAGGAAAGGGAGTGGGACACAATCTTTAAAAGGATGACAAGGCCAGAGACAAGACAAAAACTGGTTAAACCAACTAGGTCCAAGATGGTGGACGAGTTGAATTCCAATAGATCTTGAGCCTTATATATGCTCATTGTAATACATTAGCATCTAAATGACATAGTCATCAGCACCATGACAGTACTGAGGCCAGCCATTAAAAGTCAAAAAGTGGGCAGTGGCCCAATTCCTGGAAATCTCCAAATAATTGGAATAATCTTCCCACTCATTGGGCTTCCCTGGTGAAGAATCTGCCTGCAATGTGGGAGATCCAGGTTTGATCCCTAGATTGGGAGGATGCCCTGGAGAAGGAAATGGCTACCCACTCTAGTATATTTGTTTGGGAAATCCCATAGACAGAGGAGCCTGGTGAGCTACATGGTCACCAAAAGTCAACACAACTGATTGACTAACACTACCACACACTAGCCTATGAAACTAGCCATCACATTAAAGCTAACCATCGCTTTCTCTCTCACCTTCTGAGATAGTTCACACTCTGCCTGCAGAGTTTGTTTCTCTCTAAATAAATCTACTTCTTACTTGTCACTTTGTCTCTCAATTTGTTCTTAAATGCACCAGTAAGATGTAAAAACTAGCTCAAAGGAGATTTTGAGAAACAGAGATTTATATAAGAAAAAGATTCCCTTTTTGATTTAATTATAGTCAGTCTACTCTAAGACCTCTAGGTCTTGACCTTGGGCTATAGTTTCTGTCTTCGTCAGGCCTGCATCACCTAATTGTAGTAAAAATTTTACTAAGTCTATTTAGAAGGAACTGCCACCCTCAGTATCTGATCATCCTCAATATCTGAGCAAATTCCTCTAATATAACCCCCCACCCCCATCTTGTAATATCTGATCACTCTGGCCTGCCTTCAACAAGAACCGTGCTACATCAGTGTAATAAGAATCTTCCCTAACCCAGGGATCTCTTGTAGTAATTTTCTGTTCACCAACTTCCCGACTCCTCTTTGACTATAAATTCCCACTTTCCCTTGTGCTCAGAATTGAGCCCAATGGCTCTCTCGCTTATTGCAAAACCTCATTGCAGCAGATTTTTCAGGTAAAATCTTCCTTACAATTCTTTAAGTGTCAGAATAACTTTTTAACATTAATTAGTCAGCTAATAAAATGCTGAAATGAATTGGCTAATAGATATAAAACTGTGTAATGTCCTACAGAAAAATAAAATAAAATGTTTGGCATCATCTTTTCTCCCATCCAGAAATATACACTTCAACATGTAAACAGAAAATAGTGAAAAATCTTTGGGTAGCAAATAGTTAAGTCAACACAGATGCACTCTCCGATAAAATCAAATAGTTTGGGAGTGAGTCTGTTAAAAAAAATGGCAAACTGTTTAATAATACAAGGTCATTCAGTTATCCTTTGCTTTATATTATGCATTTTGGATA